>CM061063.1:275826264-276088535 GCA_030762895.1 Sophora flavescens | reverse complement strand
GATGATGATGATTCTTACGACGCAGGCGCTGAGACTGAGGTATCTTCATGAATACATCTGTTGTAGGTGGGGTTGATAATCGTTTTAGTCTCCCAATGTTTTTCATTAGCTTGACCAGCTATAGCATAGTTCTGGGTAAAGGGTTGAGTCTTGTCGGCTTTTTGATCCGGCTGTTTTTGCCATGAGTTTTTGGTAATGGTTCCCGGAGTTAGTTACTTATATGTATATGTCTTTCTTTCTTTGATTAGTTTGGATGGAGAATACTTTATACTTATGATGGCTCTTTTGTGATCCTCTTATTAGATATAATGTGTATTTAAATGATGATACATATATGGAGTATATATATATAATACACACAGTTACTTATTCCATGTTTATTTTACGTTCCGAGAGTTCCGATGTTTTAAAAAATTTCTGCACTATTTTTCGTAATGAGATGTTTACTTTAAAGTATATTTTCCAAAGTAGCGAAAGTGAATAATAATTTAATTTTCGCTTTTGGTTAACTATGTGATTTACCCCAAAGGTGTCTACCGCTCACCTTTGAGCTCGGCCGGCTGACTTGGCTTCAACGAGAGCTGTCAAACAAAGGAGCACGGGAGTGCTTCACTGGTGAGCACGGCGTGTTCAACTTAAAACCTGAAACTCTGCTTGGCCTTTAAGCACCCAGTATGCCACATGAGCACGCGCAGTTCATGTACCTGAAATGGACTTTTAGCTAAAATCCCACAAACCGCTTAGCCAACAATTCTAACTTAACAAACAGCTTAAGAAACGACTTAACGTAAAAAAGCCGGGTGTTACACACTCAGTCTTTCATTGACTCTTTCTCTTTGTTCCCATTTATTTTTATCTCTACTTTTATTTCTCCTCTGTGGTGATTCTCTTCCTTGGCATTGCACTGGAAATTGTCTCCTATGAACCACCCTCGTGCCACACCTCCGAGCCTCGATTCCCTCCTATTCATCTCCACCCGATGATCCTGGCCGTATAGGCATCCACCATCATTGGAATGGATCCAGTGAGCTCGTGTAGAAATTCAGCCGGTCTTCGTGGAGACCATGCAAACTGTTGTTGTGGTGCTTTTTCACCAAGATTGTTGAAAAACAACAACTTTAGTTTTCGTTACCTTTTGTCGGCAATGTAATAAGTCAACGATGGAAAAATCAATAAATATCGTTTCGTGATGCAATTTTTTTCCTCTTCTATTCTATCTTTTTTGATGACAAAGGGGGAGGAAATATATTAGTACAACTCGAACTAAAATAACTAACTTATTAAACTCAAATGAAAGACGCTACTGCTTAATCATCGTCTAAATTTTTTTATGGAAGCATTAGTTGTGGAGGCTTGAGGGAGCTTAAATAACTTAAGTATACTTATGAGATTGAATATAGTTAGTACTTCATATGATTCTATGTGCTTAAATATCTTTATCTCTTAGTTCATTAAAATCATAAGATATGTTTGTCATCATCAAAAGCGGGGAGATTATAAGACTTACATCTTTAGACATCTACTGTTTTGATGAATCCAAACAAAAGAATGATTTTTAAGTGACCATGTGGAAATCTACTAATATGTGTATTAAGTGTGAAGATTAGTATACGAGAGTCTCATGACAAAGAAACAAAGTCTTAATGATGTGATGCGTGGTATGATGCGTCCGAACAATGAATCTGTCTCCACCAAGTTCACGATTAAGTGACCGAAAGTCCTTGCTTCAACAATGTTCAAACACAAAGAATATTCCATGGATTATTTTCGAATAAAAAATCCGGTATCGTAAAGCTCAAAGCACCATTCCGCTACCCACGAAGGGCCTTGCATTGCAAAAGCAAAGTAAACTTTACTTGATCGCAGAATCCGTTAGCACAAATAAGAAAATTCGCACGCTTAAGTCTCGAGCAACAAACGCTGCTCAAGAAACAAGGCGGACTTTCTGATAAAGCTATGCCAACCTATATGTTCAAGTTTATCTCGAGAGGTCACCAATCGATCATAAAACATTAAAAATGCAAGATCGGCGACTCTTTTGTGCATTTACTGGATGAAGAAAGCAAAAGAATACTCAGTCAAGAACTCTCTCTCCCGGGACTTATCTCTTTGAGTATAAATAGAAGACTTTGAAGGACTTTGAAGACACACACTGAATACATTAACATCATTCAGATACTCTCAAGCATTCAAAGCTCTCTTGAGTTCTTATAGAAAACTTCTCTTCTCAAATCATTTGTATTTATCGAGAAGTCTTTTTATTGTGATCTTAACTACCCTCAAATACTTATTTTCCTGTGAGTGTTGCTTTGTGATATGCAAAGTTGTATCCGTGAAGTCGTTTGCTTCATTCAAACTCTTTACTATTTGTAGGCCCGAAGATGGCTCTGAAGGATACTTGTTTGAGCCCCGGTGGCTAAAGGGTCAGACAATACTTGTTGTTGATCTTCGGAGGCTAGGTGGTGCAAATTATACCTTCGTAACCACATTTTGATCAACTATAGTGCAAATACTTGGTGAAGCCATGAGCTGAGCGAAGCCAAGTTTTCCTCGTTTAGGGTGAACCGTGCATAAATCTTTGTGTCTCTTTCTTAAGCAATTTTTCATTACTTTTAGCTGTTAATCAAGAATCTGGGTTGGAAAGTGAATACTTTTTATCGTATGCATTTTGTGTCTTATAGGTCAAATTGCAACGTTTTTACAAAATTATTTAAAAAATAAATTCAACACTCCTCCTAGTGTTTTATATCTCTTTCATTTCATTAGAACACTCAGCTCATCCAAGAGAACTTTGGCTCTGTTTTCGTGAAAATCTAAGCAGACTTGACTTTGTATGTCTAACTTAGTAGAAACACTACAAAGTGAATTCACACACTCGGTGCCCATGAGAACTCGACCTAGATTCTTCAATGATTGAATGTACGGCCTCCACGATCGCGATCTTCATCATAATCATCTTACTGCTCGAAACTTGGTCCCACCTTTGAATCACGTAATGGAAGTCATCCATATGTTTGCGTATATCTAGGTTGTCATGTAACTTGTTCTACTGCGTATACCAATCATGGAAAAGAATGCTCGTGGGAGAGTTGTGACATTTAACCGCCATTGAATGATAATTGGGAGTTTCCTCCGAGCTCAGTTATGACTCGTATTTCCCATTGAGTGGCGGAAGGAAGAGTTTTACTAGAGCCCCATTGGGTGACAAATTGTTCTTACCAAAGATTTGTTATCTTGGCTAAGTGTATTTTATCATAAAGTAACCTCCTCTTCTCCATCTCTTTCATCTCTCTACTTATAGTGGTTTCAGACTTATTATCATAATTGGGCCCTCTTTACCCTTGGATAACGGGCCATCATTGGTAATCATGTCGCGCCAACAATTGATGTACGCAATTACTCCTTATTCATAAGTCAATGGTTTAATTGTCTCTCTCTCATCACTGACCTCTCTAATTTCCTATGTGACCTATTTAATCCTTGGGCCATAGGCTAAGCAAGAACTCGACCCTAAACATGTAGGCAGTCTGCTTCTTGGTCCTATCTTTTTAGTATATCCGTGATACAATCAAAGTCGGTCCGGGTGTTCAACTCGGACAACCATAACAAACCGGGCCTTCTTGTTTCTAAGTCAGGTCGACCTTCCTCATGTATAACATGGATCCGAGTATTTACTTGATTGGCCCATAACAGAAGTTGCATGAAGCAATGAAACAAAGTGAAGAAGAAATTCAAACGAATGCTCCAGAACTCTCTAAATTGGTTGATTCAATCTCAAAGTACAAAGAACACATGGGTTCCAAAATTTCAAAGAAGAAGAGGGCCATTTGAGAAACTGCAACTGCCCTCTCGGATGCATACATGGGTTCATTCCCAGTTCAATTTGTTGCACGCGACTCAGATAGCTTCATTGATTGTTCTATTTGTTTAATGCTACATTGCCAGGAAATATTAGCTACAATTTTGTGGCTTCAACTTGATTGTGATTAAGTAGCTAATGTTCATGCATGTTTAAGAGAATTGAGATATATGGCTTATATTAGTGGATGGATATCACATATCTCAAAATGGTGTCTCATTTTCTGTATCATTCATTTTCAATTGTGTCATATCACTTAAAAGGATATACTTATAATAAATAGTGTAATTAATTTCCCAATTAGCACAATCTAAGTGAATGATACATAGATGGGATGTCATTTTGGTACAGGGTGATCTCCATCCCCGCGAGTGCTGAAAACTACCAATGCCTTTCCTTAGTAGTATTAGGAATAATCTTTGTCTAATCAATTGTGTAAATTGTCATTCGATTGAAATTGTTTGCTTTAATAGTATTCAGTCTTTGTTTATTCAACTATCTCTTCTACACATAGGTACAAAATTTTCCACCTTCACGTTATGCCTATGCAATACTACCTAATTTCATGATCTTTGGGGTAAATGTCATCATTGCTACCTTTAACTTTGCTTGAACCTAAAACATTCCCCACTGGGGATACTCTAATGCTAAAGTAATGTTTGGAGTAAATATTTTTGGGTTTCTGAACATTTGAAGTATTATTTGCAGCTAAAGATATTATAGATTGAATAGTATAACAATCCTCAGCAACAAGTTATGTCTAATTTTTCCTTAAAGCCAAAATGTGTAGGTACAAGCGGTGGAGTAGGTAAAGCATTTGGAATGTTTTCAATGGAACATTGGTTGCATCTTTACCAATTGGGAGATTATTGACTTCAAGGATTTAATACTAGTAAAAGGGGAGGAAAAAGGTGCAACAATTGATGAAAACAAGTATATTATTTTTTCTATAATTGGTACAACAGCCAAATTACTTAAAATTCATATGCAAACTGTCAATTTATAACTTGATATAATAACCAAAATAAGTTAAAAAATCAAGCAAAAAGACAGAACGTGCTAACAGAGCGGGAGCTTCACTGGGGCAGGGTTCTCTTTTTACCATGTATAAATATCACCCGTCAGTTTCATTACTTCATTGCTGCCTTTCTAATTAATTAAAGTAAAATCTAAAAAGTACGAATTCAGTTAAATTAGGTAAAATCTCCTACCAAAAAAAAAAAAAAAAGAGTAAAATCTAATATTTATATATTTGAAACAAACTAATCTCTGTAGTGAGAATTAGACAACATTTAAGGCTCCCCTCTCTCTCTAACCATTTCTTCACACACCGGAGTAAGGAGTTGAACTCCTAACCAATTGTTTAAAGGATCTAAGCTCGATCATCGCTTGGACCAACCACATGTTTGTGTAGTCTTGTTATTATGAATTTTTTTTGGTAAACTTGGGTATTCTCCGGTCAAGAGTCGGAGACTAATCCCGGAGTATGGTGCTTAGATCCATTTAAGGGGTTGACATCTCCTACCGGGATCATCTTCCATACACATGAGCCATGAATCGAACATCTGACCACATGCTTAAGGGATCGCTATCTACCAACAAAGCACACCATGTTGGTCATCTTGTTATTGTGATTTAACGATTCAGTTTTTAATTCTTAAAAAAAATATAGATAACCGGTTAACAATATCATTAGCTTCCTCCCTAAATTAGTAGTTATATTAGCCACTCTAAATACATTGGTCTTTTCCCTGTCACTTTCAATTTTTATTTCTATTTGATTTAATACATTAATAACCAGTATAAAAGTCTTGATAAATTTAAGTTATAAAGAACAGCACGTTAGCTATTCTAATTATAATATTGATGACTTTTGTCAATGGGTTTTTAAAAGTTAGTTCAACAAAAATATGTAGTTTTAAATTTCAAGTAGATTGTAATAGTGGGACCTGAACATTTTCATTTGCTGATTGTAATAAAAATCAGGTTTGCTAATTTGACAAAAATGCCGGGATGACATACATACATCAGATGAATGAAGCAGTCTTACATAAACCAGAATGCGATCACAGGGCATCAGTGTCTAAGCTTTTTTTTTAAATTTAAAATTTTTTTGTAAATAAATTTTTGATTAAGTATGTGCATTCACCACATACTTGAAGGCATTCACCGGATAATTGAACTCACGTTCACCGGATAATCTAAGGCATCCACAAGCTAATTTAGTATAGGCATTCACCCCATATTCGGGCATTCACCCCGGGATAAATGAACTACGTTCACCGGATACTCTAAGGCATCCAAAACTTGGTTTTAGTATGAGCATTCACCACATATTTGAAGGCATTCACTGGATAATTGAACTACGTTCACTGGGATAATCTAAGGCATCCAAAACTTGGTTTTAGTATGAGCATTCACCACATATTTGAAGGCATTCGCCGGATATTTGTACCCTGCTCACCGATATTGACACATACTTAATCAAAAAATTTATTTACAAAAAAATTTAAATTAAAAAAAAAAAAAAAAGTGCTACAGTGCCACACGGGCTATAAAGGTCGCCGCATATGGGTGACCTTTTTCATACTGTACCGTGTATGTTGTCCCAAATCTGTGTCAAAAAATCATTTTTCCAATAAAATGTGCAATTGCTTGGACCAAGTGGAATACAGGTTTGCTAATTTGACACAAAATGGCGACAACATCGGACATCAGAGAATGGCGTCACCATCTGATTAGGCATCAGGTAGCTTTTTTAAAATTTAAATTTTTTTGTAAATAAATTTTTTGATTAAGTATGGGCATTCACCACATATTTGAAGGCATTCACCGTGATAATTGAACTATGTTCACCGGATAATCTAAGGCATCCACAAGCTCAATTTAGTATAAGCATTCACCACATATTCAAGGCATTCACTGGATAAGTGAACTACGTTCACCGTATAATCTAAGGCATCCAAAACCTGGTTTTAGTATGGGCATTCACCGGGATATTCGAAGGCATTCACTGGGATAATTGAACTACGTTCACCGGGATACTCTAAGGCATCCAAAACTTGGTTTTAGTATGAGCATTCACCACATATTTGAAGACATTCACCGTATAATTGAACTACGTTCACCCGAGTATAATCTAAGGCATCCAAAACTTGGTTTTAGTATGGGCATTCACCACATATTTGGAAGGCATTCACCGGGGATATTTGTACCTGTTCACCGAGATATTGGCACATACTTAATCAAAAAAATTTATTTACAAAAAAATTTAAATTTTAAAAAAAAAAAAGTGCTACAAGATAGTGCATAGGCTACAATGCCGCACCATGCGGCTTGTTCATACGGTGCCTACCGTGTTGTCCCAAATTTCGTGTCAAAAAATCATTTCAGGCGTGAATAATCACAGAGACGGGATTTTTTTTTTTTACTAAAAATATTCATTCATTCAAATTGATAAAGTACATCGAATAACACAAATCCAACATCGCTAAAAATCGAAAAGGATGAATCTGCGAACAAACTCACAAAGGCACAAGGTTAATAACATAATACAAAGAAATCAAAATGCCTACAAAAGTGGCAAAATCAATGTCACCGGGAATACCAATGTCTCGGGATCTGTAACATTGACGCCCAATTCTTGATCAAATCTGTGATGGATCGAAGCAATCTGTCAATCCAACCAAATGAACACCGCACCAAGACGGAAATCAAACAAACATCGCATCTAGACGAAATCAAACAACGCCTCACCAAGACAACGAACAACAATACCATCGCCCCGTAACACGAAAAACATGAAAAACACGAAGAAAAAATCAGATCTATGTGGAAAAACCACTTATTTAGATAAAATGGAAAAATTATGAAGTAAAGGGTGATTCCAAGCCAAAAATGGCTCAAAACGATCCCTCTAATGATGGCACGTGACTGTGTAGAGAAGGGATAGAGTTTGAAGTTAGAGAGAGAATCCAATCAATGTTATATTGAGACGAATTCTTTATTTAGCTGAAAAGTTCAATAAGCAATATTGGAGAACATGTTAAGAGTAAAAGGCAAAGGCCATATTGGAGTTATGACAAAATATGGATGTAAGATCATTCATGATACTCTTTATGTGCCAAAATTAGATGAGAGCTTGTTGAGCACTAAACAGGTTTTTTTTTTTTTTTTGAGGCAAGCACTAAACAGTTTTTGGAGCATGATTAATCTCTAATATTTGAGAACTGGGAGTTTAGAGTTTTTTATTCAAAAAAGAAGAGTTATTTTTGGCTGTTGGGGTAAAAATAATGAGCAAGAGCTTACAGGTTATGTATTTTCTCCTAGGGTAGGTGTGGATATTTTAATTTGGTGTTCAAAAGAAGCAAGAAGTCTGGTGGCTCTTCGTTGTGGGCGAGTATTTAGTCACCGGCTTGGGTGTTACGGGTGAGAGGCCCAACACAATCTCACTACCCACAAGTCAAGTCAGCAACATTGGGCCCGAAAGTAGAAATATTAAGCCCAAAAGAAATGTGAGAATGCCCAGCTCGCTACGGTGATTAGAAGCACCAGAACTGCCAAGAAGAAATTTAAATAGCTGTTAGTTAAGATTTTATTCATAGATCCTAAATTCTAGGGAGCAGTTATCATATGTAATCCATTATTAAATATCCATGAATGAATGAAACAAGGCGAGAGAAGAAAGTTTAATCAGGTTCCTCCCTGTTCTTAGGAGAGCGATTTCCCCTCTCGATGGGAACATTAATTACACTAGAATTGTTAACATTGGTGCTTTCATCACCTTACCACCATGACCCGCTCCCAATCTGAGCACCCGACCTCACCAACATCCAGGAATCTATCCTTGCTCTGACACCGCCATATCCAACCTCCAAGCTTCCCCATGACAGCCGCCATGACACCTACCTCTCCAACTTTGATTCCATCCACAGTCGCCTTCAAGAGCTTGAACAAACGCCCCACATAGACTCCCCCACGTCACCTTTCCATACCCTGAAACTCCCCAAGCTTCACCTACAAATTTTTGATGGTTCTAACCCTTTAGAATGGATTTTTCAAGCCACCCAATTTTTCAACCATTATGCCATACCCACCAACCTCCGCCTTCCCCCATGTGGCGAGCTTATATGTCGGGGATGCCCTTGGATGGTTCCAATGGATGCATCACAATGCCCAATTGAACTCTTGGGATGAGTTTACTAGAGCCTTGGAGTTGAGATTTGGCCCTTCCTCCTTCGAAAACCATCAACGTGCCTCTCTTCAAACTCCAACAAACAACCACTGTGGTTGACTATCAAAGGGAGTTTGAGAGGCTCTGCAACAGGGTTATTGGCCTCCCACCTAAAGCCATCCTTGACTGTTTCATTTCGAGTCTACATCTAGAGATCCAAGGTGAGCTTGCCATCCTCCAACCCACTACCATATCCCAAGCCATTGGCCTTGCCAAATTAGTAGAATCCAAACAGCAAGCATCCAGACCTCACCACCTCCCTTTCCAACGGCCTTCAACCGCACCGTAACCCTCCACCCACAACCAACCCCAAACAACCCTCTCTTACCAGCTCCCCCACCACGCCCGGCTCTACCTGCCCCACCCACTACAAAAACCTCATTCAGTATCCGTCACCTATCACCAACAGAACAAGGCCAAAGGCAAAGGGCCTTTGTTTTAATTGTGATGAGAAGTTTCATACAGGGCACAGATGCAAAACACAGCAATTCCTCCTCCTTTTAACTGATGACCCCCCACCTAATGACCAACACACTTACCTCTCTGAAGACCTCTACCTTGTAACAGACCCAACCCCACCCCTGCCTACCACTATCCTCCCATCTTTCCCTAAACCAACACCCCACCCGACCCCCCGGTGATTACTGCACCTGAACATTTCCACATCTCAATGGATGCCATTCAAGGGCTTCCATCCCCTCGTACCTTGCGATTCCAGGCATCCATTTATGGCCACGGTGTTTCCGTGTTGGTGGACACGGGCAGTTCCCATAATATCCTCCAACCACGTATTGCCACGTTCCTATGCTTAACTATCCAACCCATCTCGGTTTTCTCTGTGATGGTGGGCAATGGAGATTACTCCGCAATGTTCGGGAAGTCGCAAGAGGTTCCTCTAAAAGTTGAGCAAACCACATTCCACATTCCCTTTTATCTTCTACCTATTCAAGGGGGTGATGTGGTACTTGGGAGTTACAATGGTTACAAACCTTGGGCCCATTTGTCTCAGGATTTCACAATTCCCTCCATGCAATTCTACTATGAAGGGTCTCACCACTTATCAAAGGTACTCCCATGAATACCCTTACCCCTGCATCCTTCCATCAAATTACTAGAATGATACATCTGAGACTCAATTGCCACTATGCATTCCATTACCATGTTACCTATCAACCCTGCACCGACACAAACCTGGCCCACCCACCACTAAATGATACACCCACCCAAAAATCCGAAGAACAAATCGCCTCATCCTCTCTCCACCCCGACCTTACTCGCCTTTATTATACAAATATGCCCAAATTTTTGCCTCCCCCTCATGGCCTACCCCCCTTCTAGACCCCACGACCACCACATTCACCTATTACCCGACAAACCCCAGTCAATATCAAACCATACCGATACCCCCATTTTCAAAAGGAGGCCATGACTAGACTAATTGCTTTGAGATGCTAAAGGAAGGAGTGATCCGCCCTAGTACAAGCCCCTTCTCATCCCGGTTCTTCTTGTTAAAAAGAAAGATGGTACATGGCGCTTTTTGTGGATTCACAGCGCCCTTAATGCTATTACTATCCGAGACAGATTTCCCATCCCTACCATTGATGAGCTCCTAGATGAGCTGCATGGAGCTTCATACTTCTCCAAAATTGACCTTCGATCCGGGTACCACCAAATCCGTTTAGTTGGGGAAGACATTCCCAAAACGGGTTTCAGTGACATTTGATGGCCATTATGAATTTTTGGTGATGCCTTTGGGGCTCACTAATGCCCCATCCACATTATAAGCAGCCATGAATGATCTACTACACCCCTACTTGCGGAAATTCACTTTGGTTTTTTTGATGACATCCTAGTGTTTAGTCCCAATTGGTCCCCTCACTTGGCACACTTGGAAATGATTCTACAACCTTTGCTCTCTCACCAATATTATGCTAAGTTTTCAAAATGCCAATTTGGGGTTCGATTACCGTGGATTATCTTGGTCATATCATTTCGCTCAGGAGTCCAAGCCGGCCCTAGCAAATTACAGGCCATCCTAGACTGGCCAGCACCCAATTCCCTCACAACCCTCAGAGCTTTCCTTGGTTTAACCGGTTTTTATAGGAGATTTGTAAAAAATTATGCTACAATCGCAAGCCCTTTAACATACCTGTTGAAATCCCCCACTTTTACATGGACTGAGGCTGCCTCAACAGCTTTCCAACACCTCAAATATGCTATGACCAGCCTACCTGTCCTTGCCTTACCCGATTTTAACACCGCCTTGGAAGTAACCACGGATGCTTCTAACATTGCCATAGGGGCTGTGCTATCCCAAAATACCCACCCAATTGCGTATTTTAGCAAGAAACTCAGCCCTCGACTTGGCTCCTCCTCCACTTACATTAGGGAGCTCTATGGCATTACTGAGGCAGTCAAGAAATGGAGGCAATACCTCTTGGGGAACACTTTTCGCATCTTCATCGACCATCGTAGTCTTAAGAACCTAATGACTCAAACCATACAAACCCGTAACAACGTAGTGGCTAACTAAATTGTTGGGCTATCACTATGAAATTCATTATAAACCGGGGGAAGGAAAATCTAGTTGCGGATGCACTCTCACGTGTCACTACAAAGACCCACGGAAGCTATTTGTGCTACCATTAGCTCTCCAACTTTTCCCCTACTTGGACCAATTGAGGGGATTCTATGCTAAACACCGTGGAGATCGAAACTAATTGCCAAAGTACAGAGGGATACTACAATGCAAATGGTAAATTTATCCTAAGGTCCTGGTCTACTCTATTTTCGTGACCGGATTTTTATCCCCAATGAGTCCGAGCTTCATCCCTTACTATTAGAGGAATTTCACTCCTCTCCCTTAGGGGGCCACTCGGTATAAAAGCTAGTTTATCTAGGCTGTCTCGTTGCATTTTATTGGCTCGGCATGCATGCTTCGTGAAGAAATTTGTGAATCGATTAATGCAATTTGTCAACATAATAAGTACAGCACCCACACCCCCTTATGGACTCCTACAACCACTACCTATTCCCAATCAAGTTTGGGAAGAAATCTCGATGGATTTCATTACCAACCTGCCAAACTCACTGGGCAAGATCGCTTTCTGGGTGGTGGTTGACCGCTTGACAAAATTTGCCCACTTTGTAGCTTTACCTTCAGCCGTTACGGCATCATCTCTCGGCCTCCACCTTCTTGAGTGAGATATATCGCCTACACGGAGCACCAAAACCATCATCGGTGATAGGGATAAAATCTTCATCAGTAAATTATGGAAAGAATTAGTTAAAGCTTTGGGTACCACTCTTGCATACAGCAGCTCTTATCACCCACAGACAGATGGACAAACAGAGGTACTCAACAGGTGCTTGGAGACATACCTGAGATGTTTTGTCAGCGAGGAACCAAAACACTGGACCAGATTCTTGCCCTTGGCCGAATATTGGTATAATTCGTGCTTCCATTCAGACATCGGAATGACCCCATTCGAAGCCTTGTATGGCCGCAAGCCTCCACGTTTGGTTGACTACATCCCCTAAGCTCCAAAATCGCCTCATTGGATGAAAACCTAGCGCAGAGATCTCAAATCCTAAAACTGTTGCGCTTTAACATATCAAGGTCCAGGTATCGCATGACTCAATTGGCTAATTCAAAACGAACTGACATGCAATTTGATGAGGGTCATTGGGTGTACATGAAGCTACAACCCTACCGCCAAAGCTCTTTCAAGAAGCGCGAGTCACAGAAGCTAGCCAAGCGATATTACGGTACATTACGAGTTCTCCGCCGCTGGGGTCCAAGTGGCCTACTGAGCTCGAACTTCCCGCATCCGCGCGCATCCACCCCGTCTTCCATGTCTCGCTCCTCAAGCTGTGTCACGGACAACCTTCGGCTCAGGTCTCACCCCTACCCCTAACTGGAACTGAGCTCCAAAACGAATTCCAGCCTCTGGTTATTTTGGATCGCCGCTGGGTGGTGACTAAGAAAGGGGATCGTGAAGAGCTGTTGGTTCAATGGCAGGGACAACAAGTGGAAGAGGCAACTTGGGAATCTCGGACATCGCTTGAAGCCAGTTATCCCACTTTAGATCTTGAGGACAAGATCTCTTCCGGGGCGAGCGGTAATGTTACGAGTACAGAGAGGCCCAACACAATCTCACTACCCACAAGTCAAGTCAGCAACATTGGGCCCGAAAATAGAAATATTAAGCCCAAAAGAAATGTGAGAATGCCACTTTCGCTACTGTTGATTAGAAGCACCGAATCTCCAAGAAGAAATTTAAATAGTCTGTTAGTTAAGATTTTATTCATAGATCCTAAATTCTAGGGAGCGGTTATCTTATGTAATCCATTATTAAATATCCATGAATGAATGAAACAAGGCGAGAGAAGAAAGTTTAATCGGTTTCCTCCCCTGTTCTTAGGAGAGCAGCGAGTTTCCCCTCTCGAATTGGGAACATTAATTACACTAGAATTGTTAACACTTGGCTACATAACAAGCAATTTGGTTGAGAAGAATGTTGGAAGACATTGCAAAGAAGCAAGAGAAGAGTCTTCAACTTTATTGTGACAACAGATCAGCTGTTGCTATGACAAAGATTCAAGTTTATGATAGTCGGACAGACACATTAATATATCATTTCATTTGAAATGTAATTGAAGAAGGATATCTGCAGCTAGTTTTTGCAATTCACAAGAGCAATTGGTTCACATATTCACTAAAGCACTTCCTAGCAAGGTTTCAACTACTTAGAGAAGCATTGGGAGTTCAACAAAACACATTAAGGGGGAGTATGCTAATGAGTAATGTGCTGTCATTTATTGAGACTGATATTTAGTTCTAAGCGGATAATTGTGATTATTCTGACTCATTGTAATTCTTCTAATAAAGTCACTTGGATAAAAATTTGTAATCTCACTTTACTGTCAGATCGCAACAATACTGTCTTGTCACGTCAGTTTAAAATCTATGTAATGTTAGTAAGTGACAACATAATATTGGTGGGAACGGGTATGTGACAACAAATTTTCATCTAAGTCACTTACGTAATCAAAGAGCCGCCTAGGCAATCCAAGAGTCACTCATCAACCTATTATGCAATGTGTGAAAAAAGAGAATTTTTCAGCCTCAAATACTTCTTCTTGCTCTAATTTTCTGCATAACTTTGCAGTAATTATAGCATACCATATCCCATATTTCCTTCAGTGTTTTAGTCTCTGATACCACCAACAAAGAATGAGGAGAAAATGTTTCTATTACTTCCTATAATATATTTCTATTGAATAATAATAAATAAAAAAATCAATCACGAGGATGCCTTGTCACTGCACAAAATTGATTTAAAAAAATCTCATAAATCAGAATTAAGGAGCCCATTTTCCTCCTCTGCAGTTCCCTGAGCTAGCTGCTCAGCTCTCTTAGTTTGGTACCCCCAATCAGTTTGAATCAATGTGTACACCATCATGCAAAAACAAGAAATCTGTGCAGCCAACATTCCACACCATAAACCACCCAATTCATATTTGTAAATGAAGGATGCAAAAATAGCAACAGGCAATCCAATAAAGTAAAATGCACATACATAAGGACGTGCAGTCCCAGATAAAATCCCACATGCAACTGTTTGAGGCCAATTACCAATCTCAACAATTTGTGTCTCATTTGTGAAAAGTTTTCCCCACATTTTCCTCACAAACATCAAGAGAATAAAAGCCAAGACCCCAAGTGTAAATGCTATGAACACACCAATTGTGGCTATACTGTGGGCCCTAGAGGGTTGCCCTGCACCTAATGAGTGACCAATTCTTGTTGTCAAGGCAGCACTTAATGAAAATGGGAACACATACAAGAAACCAGTTGTTTGAATCATGATTCCCATGGTGGCAACTGTGGCTTGTGGATTGCTTAACAAGCCACATAGAAAGAGCATTATCTCATAACACCACCACTCCAAGCACACTGGAATGCAACTAGGCAATGCTAGGCTTAGTAATGGTCTCCATCCAGTGAAGGATGAGAGAAATGTAACTCCTTGCCAAGGTTTTAGTGATTTCTTTGAAAGAATAAGATAAAGCACCAAGCCTAGAATCATGTTTATGGAATTCAAACTTGTGGATAATGCAATGCCTTTTAATCCTGAGTTCAAATATGTAGCCAAGAAATAATTTATGGGAAGGTGGAAAATGGCTGCAAAAGGTGCAGCTATAGTTAATGGGGCAGTTAGGCCTTGAGTTCTTAAGAAAGACCTTAATGAATTGAGATGAGCTTGAGCTAGCAACTCAGGGATTGAGAACACTAAGTAAAGTTGTGCAACTCTTGTGACTTCTGGGTCTTGGCCTTAACCATTGAAGGCTTGGTACCATGTTTAGCCATAGTAGTGAAATAGGAATTGTGGCAACAAGGAGGAGACATAGAGTCTTGTGAAAGGTTTGGCTTAGAACTGACCATCTCTTAGTGAGACCTTTGAGGACTGAGTTAGCTGTGATGTTTGCAAACCCCATTGCTAGTGCACCTCCTGCTAGCTCTACTTTACCTTGGTGACTCAAGAAGAGCATGGAAATGGCAGATCAAGAGTATACAAGCAGGTTAGTCATCATTATGGGACATGAAATCTTTGCTAATGATTTCAACTCTTCTTTCACCTGCATGCAATTAATTACATTTCATTTGTCAACAAAATCAGTTATATGCATATTTATTTTGCAACTAAACAATGTGACCTTTATATTTTTTTTTGCAAGTGTGCTTCAGTTGGCAATTATATAGTTGAAGTTACAACATATTTGGAACAATATTCAACCAGTAAGATAATAATAATAAAAAAAAAACGAATTCTTCATGAACTTGTCTCTAAAGTAAATGTATATTCAACTTAAGATCATTTAGTAAGTAAAGATTGTGAATATATTCATCCTGACTTTTTTTACTTTAGATATAAACTCATTTTAGAGAATATTCTTTTAATAAACTTACATGTGTCTTTATTCAGTTAATGGGACAAGTAGGAAACAGAAATTAGGGATAGAAGTTACTTCATCTGACATTTTCTCTCTCTTTTTTTTTTCATTAAAATTGACTGTATAGACAATCTTTATTAGATCGATTTTATTAAAGCTTGCATAGAGAAATTGAGTTTTCCTTTACTTTTTTCCTCAAACGCTAAAATGGATGGAGTTGATGAATGGCATAGATAGCCTTCTATTTTCGGTCAAGGTTGGGCTTTGTGTATTGCAAACAATTAGTATTGGGCTTCAGTAAATCAGGTATTATATTTGGATCAAACTTCTGGTATTCTAATTTTAGTGTGACTAACATATTGGGACTATAATTCTGATATTGTGATTGATTCTATAGTAGCAGAAATATAAATCCGATAACTAAACCCTATACATATACACATATTGGAAAGGAGATATTAGGGCTATTTTGGGAATATTAAAAAATGTTGTGCTGTATTAGAAATATTTGTGGTGTAAAAAGCAACACCCAATCATTAATTTATGAAATCATGATATGATAGTAATTTTTTTTTAATAATTTCAATAAAAAATGTCTCAGGAAATTAATTCTAAAAGTCCAGTAAAAAGTGATCACATCCTAAAATAAAATAATAAAAAAAGGTTGGGTCAATTTGCAACCCAACCCAACCCAACCCAACCTTGGGTTAAGAAATTATTTTTTCAAACCCAACTTACAAACCCAAATCAACCTATTATTTGTTGGGTTGGGTTTGGTTGACTTGTATGGGTTTATAGGTTGACCCCAGTCATGAGTGATACCTAGATAATTTTTTTTGGTTCTCACAAACCTTCCATAGATTCTCGAGTAAATCATTAAATAATATCTTGATGTTATTGACTTATTGTAACTATTTACCCAAATGAAGCCACCTTAAAATCTGTAAAATAAAATATACATGCAATTTATTGAAGTTGCTTGATTCCATTTTTTATGAGCCTTATCGTGTCAGCTCCTCACTTTTTACTTTATGATTAAATAATTAATAACCATTTTATCAAAAACTGTTGAGTTCAAGTAATATGACTCAGCAAGGTCAGACAACTACCATAGACAGGTGATATAAAAAAAAATATAAGACATGTACCATAGAAAGGTTAATCATCAGACATGTCATTCAACAATGCAATGCATGTTTAGATTGTCTCTAATAAATATAAACCTATCTTCAACTAAGGGTTTTGTGAAAATATCAGCCCATTGATTTTCAGTTTTAACAAACTTAATATCAAAGATATCTTTCTGAATATAATCCCTTATAAAGTGATGTTTGATTTCAATATGCTTAGCCTTAGAATGCTGAATTGGATTTTGGTTAAGCATATGGCACTTGAATTATCACACCACATAGATATATTATGCTCATAAATAGAGTAATCCTCAAGTTGATGTTTTACCCATAAGAGTTGAGAGCAACAACTAGCAGCTGAGATGTATTCTGCCTCAGTAATAGACAATGCAATAGTTGTCTGCCTTTTGCTTAACCAGGAGACTAAGCTGGCTCCAATGAAGTGACATCCTCCACTGGTGTTTTTCCTTTCTATTCTGTCTCCAGTAAAGTCATCATCACAAAATCCCATTAATCGGTATTCTTTTGATCTTAGATACAACAAACCAAGATTAGTAGTCCCAAGCAAATATCTAAATATTCTTTTGACAACTTTAAGATGGAATTCTCAAGGATCATATTGGAATCTAGCACACATACATGTACTAAACTGAATGTCAGGTCTGCTTGAAGTTAAGTATAGTAGAGAGCCAATCATACCTCTGTAGACAGTTTGATCTACCATTTTACCTTCATCATCTTTGCTTAATTTTGCATTGGGTTGCAGGGGAGTTTTCATGACTTTGACACTTTCCATCTTGTACTTCTTAAGTATCTCCTTGGTATACTTTTGTTGATGGATGTAGATTCCATCACTTGTCTGTTTAATTTGTAGTCTAAGGAAGAATTTTAACTCTCCCATCATGCTCATCTCAAATTCTGCTTGCATTAGCTTGGAAAATTCCTTGCACAACTTTTCATTAGTTGCTCCCAAAATGATATCATCATATATTTGGACAATAATGAAATTCTCTTTTGAGCTTTTCTTGAATAGAGTAGTACCTACTTGTCCTCTAGGAAAACCATTATGCATGAGAAAAGTACTAAGTTTATCATACCATGCCCTAGGTGGTTGTTTCAAACCATATAATGCCTTTTTAAGTTTGAAAATATGATCTGGTTTATATGTATCTTCAAAACCAGGGGGTTGCTTAACATATACTTCTTCTTCAATTACACTATTTAGAAAATCACTTTTTACATCCATTTGAAAAAGAGTGATTTGGTGTTGTGCAACATATGACATTAATATGCGAATAGCTTTTATCCTAGGTACAAATGCAAAGGTTTCAGTATAATCAATACCTTCCTATTGGTTATAGCCTTGAGCTACCAACCTTGCCTTATTTCTGACAACTTTGTCATCCTCATCCAATTTGTTTCTGAAAACCCATCTTGTTCCAATTACAGATTTGTTTTTGGGCTTGGAGACAAGTGTCCAGACATCATTTCTGGTGAACTGGTTGAGTTCTTCTTGCATAGCAAGAATCCATCTTTCATCCTCAAGAGTTTCTTCAATGTGTTTTGGTTCCATTTTTGACATAAATACCACATTGCTTGATTCTCTTAGAGTAGATCCGGTCCTTACTCCTTCTGAGGGATTTCCAATGAATAGATCCTTAGGCTGATGAGTTTTAAACTTCCAGTTTCTCTTGAGATCATCATGAAGATCTTGACTTGTCTGCTCCACTTGTCTATCTAGCTCATTAACAGGTTCTGTCCTGGTTGGATCAGGTTGTTGGCTTTCTAGTTTGTTTATGCCAAGACCTTCAAGATCATCTTCTAAATATGATAGTTCCCTATCAGTCTTTAAACCATAATTGAACTTAACATGAACATATTCTTCAATAACAGAAGTTCTAGAATTATAAATTCTAAAGGCTTTAGACATTTCAGAATAGCCTACAAAGATACCTTTATCCACTTTGGAATCAAACTTTCCAATTTGATCCTTAGTATTCAGAATGAAACATTCACATCCAAATGCATGAAAGTAAGATATGTTGGGGATTTCACCTTTTCCACAATTCATAAGGTGTCTTCTTTAGAAAAGACCTTATAAGTATTATGTTTTGTCCATAACAAGCAGTGTTTACTGCTTCTGCCCAAAAGTACTTAGGGAGATTATTCTCATTGAGCATAGATCTAGCCATCTCTTGAAGAGACCCGTTCTTTCTCTCAACTACTCCATTTTGCTGTGAAGTTATAGGTGCAGAGAAATTGTGAGTGTGACACCCAACTACCCCGCATGTTAAAAAGCATAAAAGATAAGATAAAACATAAAACATACATTTTTTTTTTTATAAAAATGGTTCATGGGTAGAAAGGTCCCATATGAACTAGTTCAACAAACATGGAAATAAATCCAAGTTTAAAAGAAATGAAGACATAGATCCAAAATCATGATAAAACATAAACAAAGACCCAACCCCGATGTCACATACAGAGCTGGTATAACCGTTCCGGAAAAAGATCCTCAGAATAACAACTGAACTAAACAAACTGAACAACAAAATTAAAAAGTCCTAACTATGAGTGCCAGCTCCTCAGAGTCACTCCTCTCCTGGTTGCTCGCTAACCTCTGCACGAAACCATACATGCCAAACAAGGAAAACAGAGAAACGGGGAGTAAGAAAACATATAATCACAACGGCATGGAGATAGGAAGCAAGATGAACATACATCATGGCATAGCAACAACATATAACATATATCATTATCATGTATATATAATTATCTCAACATAATAAACCAACCAAGGTATGCTATGCGATTGCAACACTACTCCGCTTACTCCATTATGCATGTGGATCCAAACTATCTCGGGAAAGGGCAACTTCGGAGTTACATATCAACATTGGCCAAAAAGCACCAACACTGGCAGTTCACAAAACCATAGGTGAACCCCTTGGATAGCCAACGCATGAACCCTTGGATGCATCATCACAGGGGCCACGTGTAACACCCCCCTTGGCCATTACCTCATAATTACATGTAGAAATAAATTAAAAGGAAGGTTTACTGGTTGCTTTCGAAAAAACTTTTATTATTTTCCTAAGTGGTGTTACAATTTTTTTCTATTTCTTTTTTGCGGAGTACTTTATAAAATAAGATGCGTAACACAATAGTACAAATTATATTATACTCACCAACATACATAGATTGATATTGTTCAAAAACAAACTCTTGAAAATATTTTGTTATTCACAACAGAATTTCAAGCAGGTTTTAAAACCACGCAACAACTTTCTCAAAATATACAACTCCAAAGAGAAATCCTAAGTTGGTCGTGCTAAAGACAACTACTAGAAAGAACTCTATAGTTCTCACCACAAAACCCTCGCCAACCTCTTCAAGGATTGGAAGTACTATCCTTAAGTGAGGTTAGGAACTTCTTGACACCACTTGTCCTTGTGTAACAAAGCACCACAGCAAAGGGACAGGAAAACCTGATATATTGTAAGGAAGAGATACCAATATATGGATGAATTATGACAACTATAAGCCCAAAACACAAACAACAAATACATATAATCAATCATATTCAACATATAATTTCCAGTAAAAGCCTAATATCACAAAATTCACCGTCATTTTTTTTTTGAAAAACATATGGCACTTATATATTTCAACATTCTATTATAATCTCTGGAGATCCCAACTTCTTTAAAAGATGAGCTGATCAAGCTCGATTGCCAATAAGGCACAACGTGTTTTTCCACAGCACTGCCCAAAACTCATGGCACAGTGATCAACGTGTGTGGATGTCCATAGCATACCGTCCAACACAAGGCACATCAACCAAGGCATATGGACTTCATTGTCCATCAAGGCACAATGAAACAACGTAGCATGAAATACCTTACCCTTCAAGGCATTCATACGAAACAACGTGGGCACGTCTGCCAAATGCATGTAAAAACATCTTTGTTTTCGCAGCTTTTCTTTGTGTTTCATTATTTCCTTCGTCGAGGCTCAAGGCTCACGACCATCCTTAAATTTTCAATGTTTTAAAACTTTCATTGTCGACACAGGACGTTTTAGCCCGAGTGTACAATCACAACAGTCCTAGACCTGTGCACTAGTCTTCGACTTTGTGGTCGTAGAAAACAACTTTCACTTTTTTACTACTTTCAGCACGTTTTATCACAACGTATGTAGGACACACATTCCACAACAACGAAAATAGGACACACAATCCACAACAACGCGTATAGGACACACAATCCAAAAGAACGTATATAGGGCACACAGTCCACAACAATGTAAATAGGACACACAGTCCACAACTTCTTATATAGGACACACAGTCCACAACGTTGTGATACAGATCATGGATCCACATGCTTTAACTCTAGTATCCCGACGTCTCGGTTAACAGGTTCACTTTTCAACATTATTTTTCGTTCAGTGAAAATAAAAAACGAAAACTTCCATAACTTTTCCAAGTTATCAAATAATTTTAATTTGGATAAAATCCTTTGAAAAACTACTTTTGAAATCTATCTTTAAAAAAATCTTAACTTATAGAAAATCTTTTCTTTTCTAAAAATCCATTTCATTTTACAAGAACGTCTTTTTCTAAAACATTTTAAAAAAACTTTTTGAGAAGAACCGCTCTAAAGGTGTTGGAAATAAAAATTTCCTTTCAAAGGACTTGAAAATGAGGTTACTTTTCTTTGTGGTCTTTTTTCATGAGTTATCCTAAAAAATTCATATTTTTCTTAAAATAAAATCTCTTAAGTTCCCAAAATAATTTCTTTTCATCTTCATAAAAATTTATTTAAAGTTCTTAAATCTTCACCAAACGTTAAAATAATATTTTTCCTTCTACTTTATCAAAATGTTGCTTCAAAATTCAAAATCTTTATTGTGTGGCTTTCCTCATAAGTTTTCTTAAAGCTTTTATCTTGCATTAATAATTGGGCTCTAACCAATGATGAGGCTTTCATGCAACAACTAAGCAACTTACAACAATTATAACGCTGCCAACAAAATACATGTATTCATAATTCATCACAAATAATATACGCATGTCAATCAATCCAATATATCATCAAAGCCACAAGAATTCAAAAATTTCAATAAAACAGCCACATCAACAATCAACTTCAACAACCACATAAAATCAAACACATCAAGCACATATTTATCATAATTAAATATCCCTCAGACTTTCTCCCCTTACCTGATTCGATGGATAGTAAGAGTCTTTGTTTTCCGGTGCTGCCCAGAGCGAACTTTCTTTGCCGCAAGTCTAAGAATTAAGCGAATGACTTAAATTAAAACAACAAAGTCACCTTATCTTTCCATGTATAAATTTTGGCCATGACTAGAAAAATGATGCTAGAGATGTCTGATTTCTTTAAATTCATGGAATACATTTTATCCAAAACTTACTTATATTTATATATATATATATATATATATATATATATATATATATATATATATATATATATATATATATACCTTAATCCCATATTTTTTTTAATCTTTAAAAAATGACTGGTTTACAGATCATTTTATGGCCACAAATATTTACTTGATTATGTTAAAAGATAATATTTTCAAAAATCATATTTTTCATTAAAATTTTTAGGATGAACTATTTTATAAAAGCATTTTCAGAATAGCAGTGGGTTTAAAATGTGAATGGCCACACAAATGACTTTTAAAATTTTTGAAAATTTAATTGAAGGTACCCAACTCACATATCAACACAGTGCTGTTGTTCCCATGTAAAAATTCAAATGCATTAATTTATTAAAAAATCAAACATTGTCTCTATTTGCACAAGATGTTTCCAAAAATCCAATTTCACCAATATGTAACTTTATGAAATTGTTTCTTTGCATATACACATGTAAAAATCTCATATCTTCAACCACACTTTTTTTATACTTCAGTATCAACCCAGATTTATAAAGAATTTAACTTTCAAAATCATATTTAAAATCACCATGCAACCAACTATGTACATATTTTCGCAGACAGAATTTGGTTCCACTTGGACAGGTGTTTTGACCTAGTAAATCTTATCGAAATATCAACATATTATATATCAAATTAAATCCACAAAAGTCTCCTTTCCAAATATGTATTTAGTTTTCTGAAATACGGTTTGTATAAAAAGTTATGGGCTTACGAAAAATTGTATGTCATGCCGCTAGACTTGTGTTTTCACATATTCTTTCACATGAAGTTCTTATTTTTCAATTTAGCATCATCCACAAGTCACAAACTCAACATGCAAGGGCCTTAGACCCTTAAAATTGATTTCTTGTTAAAGAGACGTCTTTAAAGATTTTTCTCAAAATTTTTAACTAGAAATATGAACATGCAACATAAAGAGAATGACATGCATGTTGATGAAAAATATTTCTAAGAAAATAAAGAGTAAGAGAGGAGAGTTATACCCTCTTGATGATGATGAGAAGAAGATGAGCAAAGCCTTGATCTCTTCAAGAGCAAAATGGTGAAGAATGTGTGTAAGTGTGTGAGTAGTAGAGTATGTATGTGAGTGAACTCGAGAGAATAAGCAAAAGTGAGAGTGACTGATGGAAAGGAGTATATATAGAGAGTGGAAAGGGGAGGGGGTGCTACTCGAAAAAAAGAGAGAGAGGGTTTTCACTTTTTTTATATTAAAAATCTTAAGTTTTTAAATAATAAAAGAAAAGGTTTCTTGCAAGTTTAAATAAAATGATGAAAAGTAATAAATGAAACCACTATTCAATATCACATCCATCAAGTTCACATCAAGTCTTTCAATTTTTGTTAATATAAAATTTTAGATTTAAGTAAAATAATGGTTACTTGTCAAAATAAAGAAAATAATTGTGTGTAAGGTCATGATGTTGTGTAATAAATGGAGTTACTATTCAATTTAAATCAAGTCTCATCAAATTTGCATCAAATCTATTTTAAATAATTTTTTTTTTGTTTCGTTTCAGTTCCATCGATTTCTCGACTATGAAAGTCGATCTTATTTTCTTCATAAATTTTCACCCAGAAAAATTAATTATTGAAGTAATTAGAAATGAAAAATTTTAAAATCATGGGAATTGTTGTAAATATTTTACAAAATCTACAGTTTTATTTTTCGAGTCGAAATGCGTTTTCAGGATCAGCAAAGTCTTACTGATAGTGAAAACGCAAACCGTTTTTGTCTGAAATTTCAACCGGAATTTTAATAGTAGGTTCCTACTATAAAATGAATCATGAAAATAATTTTAGTTTATCAAAATAATCCCTCTGTTTATTAAGAAATGGAAAAATCGGGGTGTTACATTGCTACCCCACAAAAAATAAATTTTGTCCTCGAAATTTCTTGACCCCGAATTAGACAGGATCTTGTATCCCAAGATCCTATATTGTATTTTTTCGTTGCATACCACTCTTCTATCGATAGCCTCATAACACCATTGACCCCCAAGGTCCATAACTGTAATTTCTACATTTAATTCTTCCTCGAGTGACAGTGAAATCGACGCTTATTCTTTGTTCTACTTATCCTCAATTCCTTCTTCCTATTATTAACAAATCCATCTTAATTTCTCACACATAAAGATATAATCAAAACTTAATCTCCTCTTCCTTTAATACTAATCCATTAGAAAGTCCTTCAGTCAACGTCTTGAACAATTACTGTCAACATCAAGATTTAAACTAAGATTCCTACTTTTCTTATAGCATACATATCCATTTCTACTCAAAATTCTATGTTGCAGTTTCAGTCGTTTCATTCCTCTTATTGCTAACTCCATAACATAATTCATTCCTACGTCGTTCTCTTTCATCCTCGAAATTTTCTACCATCAGATTATATCCACTATTCATGACTTTAAATCTTAGTTCCTCCCACAAGAAGGACAAAATAAAAACTTAATCACTTATATTTTTTTTATCACTGATCCATTAGGAACTAATTTTTCACATCTAATTCTCATATTCATTACCAAGATAAAAACTAACTTTACCCAACACACATCAACTTCCTACTCGAGGTATACAATTGTAGTCTTAGCCCCTCTTTGAACGTAGTCTACTTTTCCAGATTCTATCACAATGACATACTTCAAGTCTCCATTCAAAGTGTCGTAATACTCCTTAAGATGATTTGAAGTCGAAAAGGAAGCTCATTGAGTATGATTATCTAACTCATCAATCTTGAACTTCCTCAGAAACTTAACTTTTTATAAACGTCTATTCCTCTCGCTCGAATCCATTTCAGTGAAATTACTGTTCACATTTCGTTGACAACACACACAGTAGTTCCTATTCAAGATATCCCATCGTAGTCTTTGTTTCCATTGAACATATTCTACCACTCCAAAGTTATATCATAATCGTACATATCAATCTTAAAGAACATGATTACACTCCTTTTTGCAACTATAACAAAAAAGGAATCACTTTGATTTGAATCATCTAAAACCATAAACCTTGAAATTCTCTAACAACTTAGATTTACTCAAGAAACCCTCTTTATTGCTCCTGTTCAGCTTAGGGAAACTAATATAGACATTTCTCTATAAATCTTCAAACTCGTAAAATCAATCTTAACCATGGATACTGATCATTACGCTAGATCCCTTTAACAGTGTTTTGCCTCGATCAACATCTGATTCATAAAAATTTCCTCTCTTACTGTCATTGATTTTAAGGATTCACATCTTACTAGCCACAACTATACCTCAACAAAACTTTGGTCACTTCTTATCCATCCAGCTAAAGAGATGATCATAGTCAAATACTACCCTTACTCCCAAATCAACTTCCTAAAGATCATGTTATTTTTCGTGCTCGTCTACTTGAGTTGAGGGTGATCCGTTAAAATCAATCTCAACTTGTCCTCAATACTTGGAGCAGATTTTCATGACAACAGTGGCAAATTTCGAGGCTTCATTTTGAAACGAAATTTGAAGATATTCCATGGAGTCTGGTCAGTCCTCTGATACCCATGTCGGTTAGCTTATCTATTGCATAGTGGATCTTAACATATAAGAAGGATGTTAACTTCGTCAGCCTGTCCTTGATCGCTCGAAACAAAAAGAATCTCTTGAAGGTCTTTTAGTAAACAAAATCCATCGCGACACTAATTTCTTGACTAAGAATGTCTCAAGCATCAAGTTATCTCTCTTTTACTATACTCGACTAACTGTGACATCCTGGTGTGAATCAGATACCCATCCTCATGACTCATGAGATAGGTTACATGTCAATGACATTTGTAGGGTAAAGTTGATCAAGGATGACAAATCCTTTCTAACTATAATAAGGCATGGTCTTGGAGGTTACAGAAAGATTTTTTTTTCAAGAAGAGAAGTTTCTTGATTTCATTTTCACAAACATCTAGAGGAGAATTTCATCGATTCGAAAGATTCAGGAACATTCCATATGAAAAAAATAATATTCTTCAATTAGGTTCGTGGATGTAAAAATGCAAGGGCAATACACATTTACAAACATGATCTAATAAAGTTGCTCCTTCCATTAGAATTTTCCTTGGATAGTTTTAACTCTAAGAGTAGTCAACATACTACAAGACGTTCGTCAAAGGATGATTTCAAAGGGAATTAGTGCGACAAAATTGGATTGAGTAACATTTACCAAAAGTAAAAGTGACTAGCATGAGCTTCATCAAGAAGCTTTTGTTACTAAGAAATCGTTTGGGTTATAACTCAAGAAATAGTTATAACCAATTTAAGAGTCCTAATAGATTTCAAATCGTACTCAAGAAAGTTCATCTGACGCACACAAACTTGAATACTATGATTGTTTGATACAACCATAAGGACTCGAAGAAGAAATGTCAACTGACACCTTCATAAAGAATCAAATAGTATAGTGATGAGTTTTCTTAAACATGAGACACTCATTCTAAGGGTGAAGATTCGGATTGGCTTGTCTCGACTTCATACAAGCACAAAGGTCATTTTAAACATGCCTTAATCCGGTTAGTTGTCGCCTTCCACATTCTTCTCTGAACTGCGTACGATAACCAATGACTTAGCACATCTCTTAGTCTTGTGAAGGGTTGATATTTCCTCATAAGGTGAGTCAACGACGCCAAAATCTTAGACAGTTCCTTGATGAGACTTTGTAATTGATCCGTTAACCTAACAACTACAGATTTTAGTCACTTATGTGGTTAACTTAAAAAAAAGTGGTGCTTCATCTTTATGAGCAACAATGACACTCCCCTCGGGACACACTTGGTCCCCAAACAGTTCTGGTATCATTCTCCCTTTTAAGTCAAGTCATCTAACTCGACTAATTTTGGAAGTGACATCCTACATGAAGCAATGGAAATTCGATTGAATCTAGGAATTAGATCAATCGAATACTCAATATCCTTTGTAGGGACAAACCTGGAACATTCTCAGGGAATACTCCAGGAAAATTTTCCACAATGGGTACTTCATTCAAATGCCCGACACCATCCCAAAAGGGTAAACGAACGTGTCAGCATGAATCAACGTACCATTTACTAATCATGAGTTTTCATAAGATCTCAACCAACTCAGAACCCATCAAAACACACCTAGCGGTGTGTCAACACGTTGTTTCGACAAGAAAACAATTCAAGCAATGACCAACAGAGATCACACAACAAAAACATAACGGACATATTCCCCAAGGTTCCCGAAAAACTCGACCAGCTCTGATACCACCAATGTAACACCCCCTGGGCATTACCTCCTAATTACATGTAGAAACAAGTTAAAAGGAAGGTTTACTGGTTGCTTCCGGAAAAACTTTTATTATTTTCCTAAGTCTGAAAAATATGAGGTGTTACAATTTTTTTTCTTTTTCTTTTCTGCGGAGTACTTCATAAAATAGGATGCATAATACAATAGTACAAATTATATTATACTCACCAACAAACATAGACTGATTTTGTTTAAAAACAAACTCTTGAAAATATTACATTATTCACAACAGAATTTCAAGCAGGTTTTCAGACCACATAGAACGAATTTATCAAAATATACAAATCCAAAGAGAAATCCTAAGTTGGTCGTTCTAAAGACAACTACTAGAAAGAACTCTATAATTCTCACCACAAAACCCTCGCCAACCTCTTCAAGGATTGGAAGTACTATCCTTAAGTGAGGTTAGGAACTTCTTGACACCACTTGTCTTTATGTAACAAAGCACCACAGCAAAGGACCATGCACTAGTGGAAAATATACATTAGACGGTAAAAGTTTACGTCAGTTAACCAAAAGCTAGACGTTAAAAAGGAGGCGGTGGCAATTTTGTAAATATCAGGCTTCATTAATTCAATTTTAACGTCAGTTGTTTTAATGACTGACGTTAAAAGTGAAGTGACTCACTTTTAACGTCAGTACTATAAAGAACTGACGTTAAAAGTGAACATTTTAACGTCAGTTCGATAAAGAACTGACGTTAGAAGTAAGTCTCTTCACTTTTAACGTCAGTCCCTACATCAACAGACGTTAAAAGTTATTTTAATAATTTTTTTATCTAGTATACGATTCCTTCCGCATTGCCTTCCTCAAAGTTTCAGTTTCACATGAATTGCTTTGATGTTTTGTGTTTCTGTTTTGAAAACTAAAATATATGTGCGAAGTATAAGTTGAATCAATAACCCAAACCGGATCTCATTCATGAAGTGTAATACGATCGATCGATCTGAGAAGATTGAAAGGGTTTAAAATCCTAAAAAAAGTTACATTGAAAGGGTTTAAAATCCTATAAAAAGTTACATTGAAAGGGTTTAAAATCCTAAACATTAAAGCTACATCCCATCAGAGAGTTTTATGAAATATGCCAAAGGGAAAACTATATATACTCCGAAGACCTCGTAAAACGGGGGCATGAGAGAGCTCAAGAGAGAGGCAAAAACAGGTGCACCAGATCCGTTTCAAGCAAAGGCAGTGGTTCCAGAGACTTCCAAGACGGTCACTTGCTACCAAAGCTGAGATTTTGGAACTGTGACCCCCGAGCACCTGATTAGCCCTCCAGCAGTTGATTCTCCGGAAGGTGATAAGGTGAGCAACTCACATAATGTAATTTACTCAGACTTATCACCCATGTAATGTAATTTACTCAAACTCATAAGTTGTTTGACCATTAAGACAAAGACCTTTGAGTCTAGGAATAGGAAGAAAGAGTGATGAAGTTAATCTCACTACAGAGCCATATTGTGAAGCGTAAAATTAAAAGGATGGAAGGAAGCTATTTATAGGAGCAGGGGATGAAGTTACTAAGCTATTCTGATTTTGTTGAAAACTTACCTATAAACTTAATGCTCATTAAGAGGATTGAGTTACAAGGTGCATGGGTAAGTAGCACAGTACAGTCAAAGGAATGAATGTTTTTGCAGATATCTATACACTTTTAACGTCAGTATTTTAAAAAAACTGACGTTAAAAGTGTTTTTAAATAAAAAATATTAATTGTTAACGTCAGTTTTTTATACAACTGACGTTAAAAGTTTGATTTTTACTTCAGTTAAATAAATAGCTGACGTAAATAATCCTATATATTATAAACGTGCATAATGAATATTGGAAATAATGTAATTAATATACGGGAACTTGGCAGTCATCAATTAAGTTGACGTTAAAAATGAGGTGGTGGGTAAACTATTTGCGCCAGTTCTATAAATAACTGACGTAAATAATTATGAAACTCATTTCATTGGTTGTCATGTCCTTGTTGTCCCTCTTAACGCAGATCACTCCATATAGTACTGCAGTTGATTTCTAAACCTTTTTTTTTATACAAGTTTATTTTTAATTTTTATTAATTAGCTTGAATTAGTAAACAAATTATTGTGCAAATTAAAATAAATAAACACTTAACATAAAACAAGTTATATGTATAATCAAATCGTATGACATTGAAGCGATTCATAAGTTAAAATTACATGATTAAAAGATAAAAAATTTCTGCAACATAGCCCTAAAATATAAAAAAGTTTCTGCATCAACATCATTTCTTCTCAGTCCTGTCATCAGAAACTCCAATGGATGCATCACCTCCCTCACTTGAATTTCAAGATGCAAAGTAAATCCTCAGTCACTAGCAGCGAAAGCAAAGTGAAATGGATCTTTGCATCTTTCTTCTTCAGTGGAGTTCCTTGATGCATCATCTTGAATCCACAATCACTTGCTTCCAAAGCAAAGTGAAAGGGATGACGGGGATGAAATAAAGTGAGAGAATCACATTACGTGATTCACACAACCTTAATATCCATGCAATGTAATTTACTCAAACTCAGAAGTTGTTTGACCATTAAGACAAAGACCTTTGAGTCTAGGAATAGGAAGAAAGAGTGATGAAGTTAATCTCACTACAGAGCCATATTGTGAAGCGAGAAAATTAATTAAAAGGAGATGGAAGCTAGGAAGCTATTTATAGGAGCAGTGGATGAAGTTACTAAGTTATTCCGATTTTCTTGAAAACTTATCTATAAACTTAATGCTCATTAAGAGGATTAGGTACAAAGGTGAATGGGTAAGTAGCACAAGATCGTAGTCAAGGAAATGAATGTTTTTGCGAAAACTAATAAACCTTTAATGTCCGTTGTGTAATACAACCGACGTAAGAAGTTGTGAGTGTTTTTAACGCCGGTTTCTTAATACAACTTTACGTTAAATATATGACCTTTAACGCCGGTTATTACTAACAACTCGACGTAATAAGTGTGAGAGTTTTTAACGTCCGTTTATTAATACAACTGACGTTAAATATATGATCTTCAACGTCAGGTTTTACCAAAAACTGACGTAAAATGTTATTTTATTTTAATTATAACGTTTACCCCCGCGCGCCTTCTCCACTTCTCTACGTCTTTTCTCTTTTCATCACGCTCAATCCTCACTCTCGCTCTCACTCTGCCCTAATCGCGAGCTCATCTCCACCGCAACCACCGCGAGGGCTTCTTCGCCACCACCGTGAGGTACACTCTTAACCCCTAACTCTGTCTTTCCCGCTCCTTCTTTGCAATAACTTGACATCTCTCTTTCCCCTGGCCTTCCCGCGCACTAACTCTCCTTGTCCCTCTGCTATCAGTAACCACATCGAACGTTGGCCACCACTCGAGCTTCTCCCCCACCACCACGCGAGCGCCTATTTCTGGTGAGTCTTTAATTAGGGCACATTTTTTTATTCACGGTTTTGAGTGCATGCATGTTGCTCTGCTGGTTTGAAACTGCAGCCTCGATGAGTTGAAACTTGAAACTGTGGGTTTGAGTTGTTTGGAATGTCTCTATTTTTGGTTTTGAGTGTATGTTGAAACTGTAGTCTCAGTAGTTGTAACTTTAAACCGTGAGTTTGAGTTGTTTGGAATGTCTCTATTTTTGGTTTTGAGTGCATGTTGCTCTGCTGGTTGATCTGTCACGGCCGTGATGCTCATCACGGCTAGGCCGTGATTAGTTCTGCCTATGAGGGTCTGGTTCAGTTGGCACGTTACGGCCGTGACCAGTGCTTGGCAATCTTCAAAAACTATAGTTTTCAATCTCCCGTATTGTCCTTATATTGGATATATAGATGTTTTGTATATCTACAGGACCTATCTAGTTATTTTTATTTATACTTCTGTATTTATTTTGAGTTATAACCTATGTTAAGACATATATATTGTTTCTGAACAGGCATACATATGGATCAGTCGGATAGCCCACATGCACGGGAGGACACTGTGGGGGTTTCGCAGGACCCGATCACGCCTACGCTTGCTGATTCTAGTGTAAGTTTACATGCATGTTATATACTATCTTTAGTCCTTCTTATTAATGTAAGTTTATAATGTTACAACCCCCTATTTTATCATTTTTTTTGTCCATACAGACATCACAGGCTCATAGGAAACGGGGTAGAGGAGCCACCTCGTTGAAGAAACTAGAGAAGGACAGGCAGAGCGGACAGAAGCTTGAGGTGTCCTTCGATGCTAATCTAAATGCGCAGGGACCCCGTGCTAAAGAATTTAATAAGTGGGTGTTTCTACAAGCGAAGCAAAGACGTAAGCATCAACTACAACCATCGGAATGACGTTCCACAGAACGTTAAGAATCAGATTTGGGAGGCTATCACGGTATTTTACCTTTACATTCGTTTGATTTACATTATTAGATAATTATCCGAGTTATAATCCATCCAGTTGTTATATATGTATCTAATGTGTAGGTAGCTTGGACTGTGCCAAATGACGAGGATCATCGTCATAAATGTATGAAAATGGCATCAAAGCGTTGGAATGGGTTCAAGCATGATCTTACCAGGTACTATGTATCTGGGAAGAAGCGGCTTGATAAAATGTTCTCGGATTATCCCTGGATTGATCAGGATACTTGGGATATGTTTGCCAGGAGTCGACATCATGGAGAATTTCAGGTTGGTTGATTAAGTTAATTTTGTATGCTTATTATAGATCATTTAACTGTGTTTAATTATGTGTTTTTGTTTGAATAGGCTAAGGAAAATAAGGGTCGGCAGAATCAGGCGAAGAACGTCCACCGCCACACCATGTCTCAGGGTGGGTACCATACTCGGATCCAGCAGATGATGGCGGATAGGCTGAGGGCGAAGCAGGAAGAGCACTCTGCTAGGATTGAAAGAGGAGAGGTGCCTGAGGGCACACCATCAAGTCCTCCGTCGGACATCGACCGCGAGGATGTCTGGTTAGCCGGCCGCATGACAAAGGCGGGATCTTTTAAAGTTGATGCCACTCGCGAAGTGGCAGATAAGATTGTAAGTAAATAATTAACTTGATTTCAATTGATATTTGTATAGATATTTGCAACACTTTTCACTTGCACGTTTTTTCATTTTTTTTTCATTGTAGATGGATCTTAAAGCAAAATCCTCCCAGGGCGCATTCGTCCCTTCGGATGGCAGGGGCGTCTTGATGACTCGCTCTAGGCAAGAAAGACCATCCTGGTCGGGTTCTCGGTGTTCCCGGGAACGTGACCATCAAACAATATTATGGCAAGTCTGCTTCACGAAAGCGGGTGGTCAATGAAGCATCAATTTTGGCTGACATTACTCAAGACACCTCATGACCAACCCGGATATTACAACACATCCGATGCAAGGCTTAATAGCCAACCCGAGAATTCAAGCGGGCGCTTGCCGAGAGCTTTCCTCCGTCGGTACATCCCAGGACACCGCAAGGCTTGCCAACGCTTCACATGTGAGCACAAAAGAGAGTTTTAGTATGGCACATGTGGAGGACGATGAGTTGGCAGCTAGGGAGCGGGAGTTGGAAGTCCAGCGCCATGAGCATGAGTTGGAAATGAAAAGGCGTGAGTTTGAGTTGGACTCCAAACGACGTGAGCTCGAAATGTTAGCAAAGGTATTCATTCATTATTAATGTCCAAATTAGTCAAATAATTACTTGTGTTTTTTTTATTTATCAAAAACTTATATATTTTATTTTTCCTAAACTGAAGGCCAAGTCGACGTCGGTGTCGGTGTCGCTGTCACCTATCACTCGTTTGTTCTCACTTGGTGAGGATTATGCATATGAGATTTTTCAATGTCCATTGGATCACGATGGATGGGTGGCACGCCCAGATCAACATAGGATATTTTCCTTCGTTGGTGACGATCTCGGGAACGTCTGCAGAAATAACGTCTGGATGAACAACAATGTCATCAGTCTCTTGTGCACGTAAGTTAATTTTAATTTTATAACTTATTTATTTTTGGTATTTTTCAATTTAATAATTTATTTTAATTTCAATATATATATTATGTAATTAACATCCACACCCTTTTCATATCTTAGGTATCTCCATCGTCTTCAGCTTGATAAGGGCGTTGCATCAGTTTACGGTTTCTTAGATCCGTCAATCCTTCTGCCCGAGTTCTTTGCTGGCGATGCATTGAGTAAATACATAGGGAAATTGTTGGGAGACAATCCGAAAGAATTATATCTGGCTCCCTACTGTATGGATGACAATTGGCAGTTGTTGGTACTTCATCCGTCTAGGCATACTGTCATATTCTTCTGCTCTCTCCATCATGATCCGCCACCGAAAGTGGTGGAAGCTGTAAATATGTAATTAACTAATCTTAAATTTAATTTAAGTTTTAATATCAGTTGTTTTTAGTTTATTACACACATGATAAATGAGTTTGTTAATTGATCGACATGATTATTTGTTTATGATAGCGCGCTGAAGGTGAGTAGCATAAGTTGCGCCAATGGGAGAAGTAGGACTTCTAAGGCTAAAGCAAATCCTGTATGGAACATCCTCAAGGTTTGGTAGTTTATTTATCAAATAATAATTATTATAATTACTAATTTATGTGTATATTCAAATGACATTGAAATTAATTTTGTTGGTAGTCTCGATTTCAACCTGACAGTTGGTCGTGCGGCTATTATGTGATGCTTCATATGCTGAACATAGTCTCCGCATCTATTATGGATGGATGGAAGAAGGTAATATTTAAACAACATGTTAAATTATATATTATAGTTTTGAAGATGACTTGCATTGATGTTATTGTTATTATTTGAACGTGTCTAGGCATTTATCGACCAATCGCCTATTCAAGAAGATGAGTTAAGAGACTTGAGGATGCGCTTCGCTGAATTCTTCTTCAAGTATGCAGCTGAAAAAGGAATTGACAACATACCTCCGCACTACTTAGATAAATAGTATTTTTGTTAGACTTTAGAAACTAATTAATAACATGTATATATATATATACTTAGATAGTTTTGTTTTTTAGGCATTGGAACTAAAATTTATTTATATATATACATGGGTTTTGGTTTTAAGTCCCCCCATTGTTCAATTTTCCTTTGCAATTCTGTAATGCGTGTGATATTCTGTGTTACTGGGACTGAATGCAGGGATAGCTGAGGGGAGTGATATTTTAAAACTGAATTTTAAAAAAAAAACCTATTAACGTCAGTTGCATCAAACAACTGACGTCAATAGTATTTTATAAAATATACAGTACACTATTAACGTCAGTTGTTTATTACAACTGACGTTAAAATTAAACCTTTAACGTCAGTTCTTTATAACAACTGACGTTAGTTTTAACAAAATCAACGTCCGTTGTATTAAAGAACTGACGTTGATAGTTTTAGTTTAACGTCAGTTGTTTAAAAAACCGACGTTAATGATTACAAAATTAACGTCGTTTTTGTTAAGGAACTGACGTTAATAGTGTTATATTTAACGTCAGTTCTCAACTGACGTTAAAATATTAACTATTAACGTCAGCTGTATTTACGTCAGTCAGTATTCTGACGTAAAAAATCAATTTTAACTGACGTAAAAAGCACTTATTATTGTAAAGGTGAGATACCAATATATGGATGAATTATGACAACTACAAGCCCAAAACACATAAACTACAAATACAGATAATCAATCATATTCAACATATATTTTCCAGTAAAAGCCTAATATCACAGAATTCACAGTCATTTTTTTAAAAAAACATATGGCACTTATATATTTCAACGTTCTATTCTAATCTCTGGAGATCCCAACTTGTTTAAAAGATGAGTTGATCAGGCTCGATTGTCAATAAGGCACAGCGTGTTTTTCCACAGCACTGCCCAAAACTCCCGGTGTAACACCCGGGTGCCGACGAGGGCGGGGAGCGATCGCCGGTGCAAGAAGGCACAGACAAGGAGCGGCTCCTGGCAGGCTTCTAGGCGAAGGGGCACATGAATGAACCGATTACACACCCGAATGAGAGGGATCCTGAGACTGTGTAGGTATGGGACTATACAGTTGAGAATGGCTTATAAGAATTGATTGGTACTACCCATATCAACAAGATGCATCTTCTTTTCGGTAGCCCATCACTTAAGAACTCCACAGTTAAGCGTGCTTGACTTGGAGCAATTCTGGGATGGGTGACCTCCTCGGAAGTTTTCCAGGAATCGTGTGAGTGAGGACAAAGCACGCTGAAAAGACTCGTGTTGGTCTGTGGGGACAGTCGTCAATCCATAGAGCAGCCAGGGATGTTACAAATGGTATCAGAGTGGCACCTCACCCTGTACGGTGTGGTTCGGAGATGAACCAAGCGGAAGCTGGTGGGCAAGTAACACCCGGGTGCCGACGAGGGCGGGGAGTGATCGCCGGTGCAAGAAGGCACGGACAAGGAGCGGCTCCTAGCAGGCTTCTAGGTGGAGGGGCACATGAATGAACCGATTACACACCCGAATGAGAGGGATCCTGAGACTGTGTAGGTATGAAACTATACAGTTGAGAATGGCTTATAAGAATTGATTGGTACTACCCATATCAACAAGATGTATCTTCTTTTTGGTAGCCCGTCACTTAAGAACTCCACAGTTAAGCGTGCTTGACTTGGAGCAAGTCTGGGATGGGTGACCTCCTGGGAAGTTTTCCAGGAAGTGTGTGAGTGAGGACAAAGCACGCTGAAAAGACCCGTGTTGGTATGTGGGGACAGTCGTCAATCCATAGAGCAGCCAGGGATGTTACACCTGGCACAGTGGTCAACGTGTTTGGATGTCCATAGCATATTGTCCAACCCAAGGCACACCACCCAAGGCATATGAACTTCATTGTCCATCATGGCACAATGAAACAACGTAGCATGAAATACCTTACCCTTCAATGCATTCATACAAAACAACGTGGGCATGTCTGCCAAATGCATGTAAAAAAATCTTTGTTTTTGTAGATTTTCTTTGTGTTTCATTCTTTCCTTCGTCGAGGCTCAAGACTCACGACCATCCCTAATTTTTCAGTGTTTTAAAACTTTCTTTGTCGACACGGGACGTTTTAGTCCGAGTGTCCAATCACAACAGTCCTAGACCTGTGCACTAGTCTTAGGCTTTATGGTCGTAGAAAACAACTTTCACCTTTTTACTACTTTCAACACGTTTTATCACAACGTATGTTGGACACACAGTCCACAAAAACGAAAATAGGGCACACGGTCCATAACAACGTGTCTAGGACACATAGTCCACAACCACGAGTATAGGACACACAGTCCAAAATAACGTATATAGGACACACAGTCCACAACAATGTAAATAGGACACACAGTCCACAACTTCATATATAGGACACACAGTCCACAACGTTGTGATACGGATCATGGATCCACATGCTTTAACTCTAGTATCCCGACGTCTCAGTTACTAGGTTCACTTTTCAACGTTAATTTTCGTTCAGTGAAAATAAAAAACGAAAACTTTCGTAACTTTTCCAAGTTATCAAATAATTTTAATTTGGATAAAATCCTTTGAAAAACTACTTCTGAAATCTATCTTTAAAAAAATCTTAAGTTATAGAAAATCTTTTCTTTTCTAAAAATCCATTTCATTTTACAAGAATGCCTTTTTCTAAAACTTTAAAAAAAAACATTTTGAGGAGAACCACTCTAAAGGTGTTGGAAATAAAAATTTTCTTTCAAAGGACTTGAAAATGAGCTTACTTTTCTTTGCGGTCTTTTTCCATGAGTTATCCTAAAAAATTCATATTTTTCTTAAAATAAAATCTCTTAAGTTCCCAAAATAATTTCTTTTCATCTTCATAAAAATTTATTTAAAGTTCTTAAATCTTCACCAAGCGTTAAAATAATATTTTTCCTTCTCCTTTATCAAAATGTTGCTTCAAAATTCAAAATCTTTATTGTGTGACTTTCCTCATAAGTTTTCTTAAAGCTTTTATCTTGCATTAATAATTGAGCTCTAACCAATGGTTAGGCTTTCATGCAACAACTAAGCAACTTACTACAATTATAACACTGCCAACAAAATACATGTATTCATAATTCATCACAAATCATATACGCATGTCAATCACACCAATATATCATCAAAGCCGCACGAATTCAAAGATTTCACTAAAACAGCCACATCAACAATCAACTTCAACAACCACATAAAATCAAACACATCAAGCACATAGTTATCATAATTAAATATCCCTCAGGCTTTCTCCCCTTACCTAATTCGATGGGTATTAAGAGTATCTTTTCCGGTGCTGCCCAGAGCGAACTTTCTTTGCCCATAGCGTGCCACAAGTTTAAGAATTAAGCGAATGACTTAAATTAAAACAACAAAGTCACCTTATCTTTCCATGTATAAATTTTGGCCATGACTAGAAAAATGATGCTAGAGATGTCCGATTTCTTTAAATTCTTGGATTACATTTTATCCAAAACTTACTTATATATATATATATATATATATATATATATATATATATATATATATGTATATGTATGTATATGTATACTTTAATCCTATATATTTTTTTAATCTTTACATAATGACTGGTTTATAGATCATTTTATGCCCACAAATATTTACTTGATCATGTTAAAAGATAATATTTTCAAATTCATTTTTCATTAAAAATTTTAGGATGAACTCTTTTTTAAAAGCATTTCAAGAACAACAGTGGGTTTAAAATGTGAATGGCCACACAAATGACTTTTAAAATGTTTGAAAATTTAATTGAAGGTACCCGACAAACACATAAACACAGTGCAGTTGGTCCCATATAAAATTTCAAATTCATTAATTTATTAAAAATAAAACACTGCCTCTGTTTGCACAGGATGTTTCCAAAAATCCAATTTCACCAATATGTAACTTTATGAAATTGTTTCTCTTCATATACACATGTAAAAATCTCATATCTTCAACCACACTTTTGTTATACTTCAATGTCAACCCTGAAAATTTTATCAAGAATTTAACTTTCAAAATCATATTTAAAATCACCATGCAACCAACTATGTACATCACTACAAAAAAACAACTGTTTAGCGACCGTAATATTCGGTCGCTAAACATTGTAAATCGGTCGCTATTTAATTTAGCGACCGAATTAGCGACCGATTAATGGTGGTGGCTGAATACCTGGTCGCTAAGGTTTTAGCGATCGAAATAATATTTCGGTCGCTAAATGGCGATCGAATATACGGTCGCCAAATAATAATAAACGGTCGCTATTCGGTTGGTCTCATTTTTTGGGTAACCATTTCTAGTGACCGATAATTGGTTGCTAGTTCGGTCGCTAATTTTGGTTATTGTTAACCTATATTAGCGACGGATTTTCGGTCGCTATATCATATCTGTAAATGTTAAATAAAGTTTAGCGACCGAATTATTGGTTTCTAATTCGGTCGCTAAACTGGTTATTATTAAATTTTTTTATTTTAATTTTTAAAATAAATTTTTTTTCTGATTTTCTTTAAACGTTAGCAAAATTACTAATAAAACACACCAAATTACTTATGAAATATACAATTATAAGAAATAATAAATATATATAAAAAGAATAATCCAAAATGTCGTACAAGAATTGTTTAAAGTCAAAAATATGGAAAAACAAATCAGTCACAATGAGGGGGAGATGGAGGAATCCAATCATCCTCAGCGTCCACCACCGACGTCTGCTAGCTGATCGTCCTCTGGAGTAGCAGCATCAGTCGCTGGAGGAGGAACTGGAGGAGCGGCAGCAGGCGGCACAACCGTCAGAGCATCATCCTGAGCAACTGGAGTCTGGATCCTCATCCGCTCCAACACCACGCAGATGTCACGGCCCTGCTGATGCTCGCCGCATCAGCTCGCGGTGTGCTCGAGTCAATCAGGCAATCTGGTTCGCCATCTGCTGCTCTCTCTCGCTCTTCTCCCAAAGCTCCGTGTTCAGCTGCGTGATGGTGTCCTGCATTTGGTGGAACTGCTCCTGAGGGACGGTATCGGCGTAGGAAGGAGCAGGCGTGCCGGATGATGAAGCGATAAACTCGCCTCCCGTGTCCGAGGCCATACACGTTCCCCCTTCTTGTTCCTGCCCCACGACGACCTCCAAATAAATGGCATTATCGTCGACGGAGACAGGAGAGCAGGGCCCATCACCATCAAAGCCTCATCTTGTGACCGTGAGGCACGTGATATGGCATCGTCCCTTCTTCTCGTTGAAGCCCACCTACAAAGTATAGTTGAAGAGATTTAGTTAAAATTATATCCAATATTAACAAATCATTTATAATAAATTACAAGTAAACACTAAATTATTTTTTTGCTTACAACATAGTTACGGGCCTTGTCGTTGACCCATGTCCCTGACTTCAACTTCTTCGTCCTCTCCACCAACTCCATAGCGGTGGGGGCTCATTGTTTCGTGCTTTCGCACGAGAAAAATATAATATTAAATTGATAAGAATAATTAAAAATGAAAACTAATTAATTAAATAGTATATTAAGTCAAAAGTTTAATGTATTACCAGGCTCGTCGTAGTGGGCGGCGGATTTAGACCCACCGTCCAAGCACATGCGCCACCATCGGAAGCTCGACATTACTTTGCCGTGTCCTGGATCTCCTGGAACTTCTCGTGTACCAAGATCGTGGTCCAGCTGCCTCCCGATCTCGGGATCCACCCACTTCCCCTTATTCGACCCTTCCTCGGCTTGTTTGTCGATTCTTCATGACCAAGTGAGCCTTTATGCTCAAATATGTCCCTGACGAGAGCCTCTAAAGCTAAGTCCCACCTATACTCTTTCTGCAACTTACAGTTGTTAGGAAATTCGTGTGTACATATATATAATGTAAATTTAATTTAAATAGCTTAATAAATTGTTACCTTAAACTCAAGAAACAACTGTCAAACTTGCGTCGCAGGATCTTCGATATCGAATCAGAAGGGCCCTTCGCGGGCAGAAAGTTGCAACAAAATTAGAGCATTAATAAATGTTGTACATAAATTGAAAAAACAAGTAAATATAAATTAACGATACTTTATATATATTAAAAAATTAAATTAGCATACTCGTTATCCCCCCCGGGGATAAGAAGAATCCTCCTGTCGGATGGACCACGACTCTCCTGTCCCGATGATGATGATGGTCCTGTCGTCATAGGTGTGGAAGATGAGGGTGCAACCTGTGTCCCGACCACATGAGGCTTGGTAGGGGGTGCAACTCCATCACCCTGAGGTGTCCCGTCCACAGAGGTGCTGGTCGGGTGGTCTCGATCTGAAGGCTGTGGGTCGGCCGACGAAGAGACTCTCGCAGCACGACCTCCACGACGACCCCTACCTCTAGACGAATCTGCCATCTGTGAAAAAAAATGAAAAGATGATTACACAACAGTGTAAATAATACAAAAATAAATTACCTAAGTAGAATGACATTTACACAATGAACACTACAACAGATTAGACTTTAGATAGCGTTTCCGTATGCCTTTTAATAGCGTTTGTAACCGCTATCTATTCTACCGCTATTAAAACTCGTTAGCAAAGATAGCATTTAGGAACTGCTATTAATAGGTGACTTTAGATAGCGTTTGTACACGGAAACGCTATCTAAAGTCAGACTTTAGATAGCGTTTCCTTGTACAAACGCTATCTAAAGTCTGACTTTAGATAGCGTTTGTACACTAAACGCTTATCTAAAGTCTGACTTTAGATAGTGTTTCCTTATACAAACGCTATCTAAAGTCAGACTTTAGATAGCGTTTCCTTATACAAACGCTATCTAAAGTCTGACTTTAGATAGCGTTTGTACAAGGAAACGCTATCTAAAGCCCCCTTTTTTTTTTTAATTTTATTTCTTAACTTTTACATCCATTATTCCTGCATATTTACACAAAAAAACCACAATTGTTGCAAATCAACACAATTGTTCAAAATGTGTTCAAAATATAAGTGTTCAATGCAAGACTCGCATGTGTTTGTGGCAAAGAAACCAAGAACTATACAATCAAAGTGCAACACTCTATACAAAGCAACTATATATATATATATATAACCAGATATAAGTACACCACTGTTTCTAAAGTATTCAAATTCACACGAGTAAGACAAAATCAAAGTGCAAAGCAACTATACCAGATCTCAATCCTTAAGAAACCAAAATCGAAAAAACCAACATACATCTACAATTAATCTACATTTACAACTTCTGTTTGTTTTTCATGAGACCAAGACAACACCAAAGTAATGTGTCGAAATGTGATCCAAAGACTATGTAGCATACATACTGCATTTCCACCACAAAGACTAACTTGTTACATTGGGATACAGCAGACTAATTAGGTAAATACTACCGTAGCAAGAAACAGAATTCAAATCAAGCATTAACAAAGTGTAACAAAAATAATAAGTTTGAACTTATTTTCTCCTAGCAGCGGTACATCAACTCGAAGGCATGTACCAAGGAAAAACAAATACATAGATAGTTTGGGGTTGATAAATATAAAGCATTATTCACATACCAATGAGTATTGCTGCAACTACTGTGATCAATTTGACATAATCAAACGAACTTTTCAACAATATAGCGACACCACTCTTCCTTGACTTCAGATAGTTGAGCAGTGGAGTATGTGGAGCATTTGAAGTCAGGGAAGTACTGCGACATAAAAATTAAATAAACTAAGTTACAATTGCTAAAACATTTGAACAGTCACAGTTAAAAGCTAAGTAAACAACATACCGCCATTGGTATTTTAACTTGGTTCTGCAAGATAGTCTCCTTCATGAAACGCATGACATAGTACCCATAATCTGTACTGTTGGGTTGTCTTGGGCACTATAAAAAATAAAATAGTAAATCAATATAGTTTTTTTTATCTAATTGCGCATTAAGTTTTTGCAAATATACCTGTATCTGAATCCATTTAATGTTGGTTGCCTTTAAACGCTGCACCTTAGCTCCGATATTTGCGCTATAAACTTGCAAACCACTAATCACAAAATCAAACAGACTTCATTAAGAAACATATTTTCAATCATCACAAACACACGCATGCTAACGTATCGAATGTAATCATAGAAAATCAGAAATATAAAAACATGCTTACGTATCGAATGCATTCTTTAATTCGGGCAGCGATCCCTAGGATCAACATACAAGGGATCCAGATAGTAAATAATCTCTTAAACAATATTTATCGCGCAAAACACCCAATGATTCCTACAAAAATGTTGAGATAACAAATCCTAAGCACCTCAACTTTTATGTAATTCATTATTGTGAATTAAGTCCTATAGGATAAGCGACTCACCCAACATTGCATGGCGCTAAAAACAAGGGCTGATATTCTCTTTCTTTAGTTGCAAACCGGTCAGCTAGATACGTTGTCTATGAATCCCTCCCGAAGTAGCCGTATGTATTTGTTTGGTGTGGGGACAAGAACAGAAACCTCCTCGTTATTTCCTTTGGAAGCAACAATTCTTCATACAAATACCTTCAATTAAAATATAAAAATGGATTACACCAATGACATACATCAATATTTAAATGAAAAGACTAAAAAAATATTGTACACTTTAAACCTGATTTATTACCTGATATATGCGGAAATAACGGAGGCAGATACCCATTCATGATTTACAACTTCTCTGATATTTTCAGTATTGAGCATCTCAATGAAATGGTTGCCAAAAATATTTTGTTCCATCTCTACGTACAATTGGTCAAAGCATTTTTCATATTCTTTCGTTCATGTATTTTAAGGAAATTCAAATATTCCGGAGAAGTTGTGGTTGAACCAATGTAGGTGGGTTGGCCTCGAGTTGCCTCCTTTATTTTCTGGGGTTGTAATTGACTCCTTTGTATATCCGGACACTCTGCCTTTGCCTTTAGCTTTTGCGGGTGCCTGGAAATTTTGCATTTCAATATGCCGCTTAGTGATCAACTAATGTAATCCATATATGCCGTATATGAAAAGGTGGAAAAATGCAATTACATACCATATTAATTACAACCACGAGATCAATTGGCCATGCCACATAAGTACCTATTGCATCTCCTATCGCATCACATCCGCATCAACGATAGGTACCTGCAATGGCGCATCCCCTCGGTTGCAACATCAACTCCAACTTTCACATGGTTAAGGGTACTGGTCCAAAGGTGCGATGTAACACCCGGCTCATTGTATACTTTACCCATAGCAACCATACGATAGTGTGGGGTCGATCAATAGAGCGGACATGAGTTGACGCCCTAATCCAATGATAGATTAATAAGCTGTGAATTAAGGCATCCAATTGAATGTATTTAACTGCGAATGCAATACTAGTAAAAAAAAAAGGCCTGCATTACCTCCGGAAGCCTCTCGCGATGGTAGAGTGCAACTATCTTTGACGCTTGCTTGGGGCTGTGAAATTAGCCTCGCCTCTCCTCATCATCCTTTTGTTTCAGCTTTTCTTCCAAAATGTTCAATCTATCGAGAGTTGAGACACCAATGTCTCCCACTTTTTCGTTTCCGAGTTATTTCTTGCACGACCTTCGGGTGGGAAGTAATCTTTTGTGAGACGCCGAAACCCACACCCCTAACACGCCCGGGGTTCTCTGGCACACCTATGGCTTTGGCAAGAATATCCTGCAACCAAAGTCTTCTATCTCTCCCTCTACCGCAGACCGTGATGCTTCCTCCCGACACATAGTTATTGGTGAAATGCAAATGTTAAAATTATTATATATTATCATATGAAAATAACAATTGATAATGTAATCGTTAGTCTACTAACACATTTATTCCACACGGTCTCATGTATTTTTGTTGTCAATTACACCCGCCTTGTTCTCGCGGGCTTTCCTCCACACAATATGGCGTTTAATTTTCTTAACTTCTGGCCCCACCTCCCGGATCTCAGTATATTGAGATAATATAAATTAACCAAACAGTTTAAAAGTCATATTTACCACAAATGCAGTTAAATATATATATATATATATATATATATATATATATATATATATATATATATATATATATATATATATATATATATATATATATACATACCAATTCATCCTCAATGTCAGCATACCCTTACGTGATGCTTTGTAAGGGCATGCAGGATCTAACGCCTGCTATTGCGATTTTCATTGCTTAATTTCTATTCGAGACACATATAAGTAATATTAATACATGGTTAATGTCATATGTACGTATTGCTATAAAATTATAAGGACTAACGTGATATTAAACATACCAGGAATTGAGCATCTCCGTGCGTATTGCTATAAAATCTGTCCACTCATCCCTTGATATGTGTGGATATTTTGATGGAGGCTCCTCATTGATATTCCGTTGGCATCTCTTAGAAATTTTTTGGTCAATCTAGTTCTGAATGCCCTATGTAGGTTACCGACTTCCTGAAGTACAAATTTTTTCCGAGATTCATCAACATTAAAAGACATCTGCAAAACAATATAAACAACGTGTCAAAGTAAGTATGTTTACATAGTTTACAATATAATTTATAAATTTTAACAATTACCTGTACATCAGCCCATATGCTCTCTTTGAAACCATCCAAAGCTTCATCCTTTCAATTTGAACAAATAATTGGGACCGTTTGCCGAACAACGGCCCCAATGTAACTCTTCAATATTTTACCATTAGCACGAATAGGTTGGTCCAAAGAATTCCATTCAACCTAATAAAAATAATAAAGTAATTAAATCTAGATATCAAACAACATTATGAAATCCTTAGATTAGTAAGTAAATTACATCAAATTTTTGTCCTTTACTCCGTGCGCGGATGACCGCCTTCATAATTGTTGGCCCACGTCTCGCCGCTTTGGCATCACTAGAATTACTTGAAGATGCCATTTACCTACAAAAATATTAGATACAAGTAAAACATCAATGGACATTAATATAACATTAATTGATGCAAAATATAAAACAACTATGAATAACAAAATCAACACTAGCATTACCTAAGATGCTAACTATAATATAAAAGGATCGGAAAGTTCATTTAAACACAAACACTACATACATGTTTAAGTCAACCTTTTTCTTTTCTTCATTTGATTGAGATTTGTTTGTCCTTTATTAGTACGAAATGGTGGATTGACCAAAAGCCCTCATCATGATCATCTCTCATATACATACCATCATCCCTAGTTGGATCAATCTCAAGTGATTGTAATGTCCCGACGAAAGGATCATCTTCAATATCAACATCTCGATGGTCTTGATCATCAACATTAGTAATTATTTTGTTAGTCAAAAGAACAATGGACCTTTTCATATCAGCTGGATCAGTGACATAGAACACTTGTTGAGCTTGAGATGCTAATATAAAAGGCTCATCTTTATACCCCACCCTATTAAGATCCACCTGCATGAACCCTGACTCATCAATCTGAACACCGTTATTATTGTCAACCCACTTGCAACCAAACACACCAACCTTAAACTTTGTGTAATCCAACTCCCATATGCGTTCAATGACGGCAAGTATGACATATTTGCATATATCGGGTTTCCGTCTTTGGCACTTGAGATATGCATCGACCGAGCTACTAGAGTCACACCACTGTTTTTGCATTGTACTCCGACCATCTTGTTCTTTTGTATAGAATGTGTACCCATTAATTTGATAACCGTGGTAAGAGAACACATGCAAACTTGGACCTTTGGCTAACCATCTCAATCTATTTGAAATCAAGTATCATTTTCAACAACTCTGTATAAATGTGATCTCTTAGCCACGTTATAAAACAACGATTGTGTTCTCTAGTTAGCCAATTTTGATTCTTATTTGGATACAAACTCTTAAGCATGTCCTTGTGTTTTTCAACATATGGCTCAACCTCATCGGCATTGTGCAGAACATATAAGTGTGCTTGCTCCCATTCTGTCCTTGTTATAGTCACTATTTCATTTCCAGTAATTCCTTGCCCCATCATTCTCCATGTGTGACGAGACTTTGGCAGCCCTATAGATTCAGCATTGGATAGGTATTCGACAGAATTCAACAGCTTCTTCGACAATATACCGTTCAACAATACAACCTTCCTGGTCGTGATCGGTTTTTCACATACCCTTTTAATATCTTCATATAACGCTCAATCGGGTACATCCATCTCATATAAGCTGGCCCACACAGTTGTGTCTCTCTAACAAGGTGAATGGTTAGATGAACCATTATGTCAAAGAATGAAGGTGGAAAGTACATCTCAAGCTCGCATAAAGTCACAACAATTTCTCTTTGCAATGATGGCAACTTCCCGTGGTCAATCACTTTGCCGCAAATTGCCTTGAAGAAGAAACAGAGTTTAGTTAAGGCCCCCCGCACTTTGTTAGGTAAAATAGACCGTATACCAATGGGTATCAACTGCTCCATGAGAACATGACAATCGTGGGACTTTAGACCTTTTAACTTGAGATCTTTCATCGATACGAGGTTCCTAATGTTTGAAGAGTACCCTTCCGAACCTTAACTCCTTCAAGAAACTTACAAAAAACAGTTTTTTCTTTTCTAGATAGAGTGTAAGCAAATGAGGAAGATATGTACTTTTACCCTTCTTCGTCGGTCCCAATTCTCTTCTTATTCCCATACTAACCAAGTCCAACCTTGCATTGATGCCATCTTTAGTCTTCCCCGGCACATTGAGTAACGTACCAATGACACTATCACGGATATTTTTTTCAACGTGCATCACATCGAGGAAATGTCTTACATATAATGATTTCCAATATGGCAACTCAAAGAAAATCGACCTTTTCTTCCACCCTCTTGTGACAATATCTCTCGCAAAAGGTTTACCGAATTGGATATTCAAATCCTTTACCTTTTCAAAAAGTTGATCACCCGTCAAAGGTGAAGGCGCTCTACCTTCTTCCGAGTTCCCATTGAACGCCTTTCTCCACCACCGGTAATGATGACTTGGATGCAAAAATCTACGATGCCCAAGAAAGACATTCTTCTTACAATGTTCTAACCGCATCCAATCTGCACCCTCTTCACATATAGGGCATGCACACTCGACCCTTGATGCTATATCCTCGACAGAACCGTAGGCTGGAAAATCATTAATTGTCCCAAACAACATAGCTCTCAAATTGAAACTTTCTTCCTTATACCCATCATACACCTCCACACCTGTCTCCCACAGTTGTTTCAAGTCTTCAATCAAAGGAGTCAAATAGACGACTATATCATTTCCTGGTTGTTTGGGCCTAGAAATTAACATAGATAACATCATAAATTTGCGCTTCATGCATAGCCATGGGGATAGGTTGTAAATCACCAAAATCACAGGCCATGTACTCGTGAGAGCTACTTTGAACACCATGCGGGTTAAATCCGCCAAGAGCCAATGCAAGTCGTAGGTTTCTTGAATCTTGCCCAAAATCGGGATAATCATGATCAAATTTCTTCCATTGCGGAGAATCTGCCGGTGCCGCAGCTTGCCATCTTTGATCCTTTCATCCTCATGCCATGTCAAGTGCTTTGAATCTTCGTAACTACGGTACATGCGCCTAAATCTGGGTATTATGGGAAAATACCACACAACCTTCTCTCGATCTGATTCTTTCTTCTTATATCGTGAGGCATTACATTTAGGACACATCCGTAACGATGCATATTCATTCCAAATAAAATGCAATCGTTAGGGCAAGCATGTATCCTCTCGTAGCTCATGCCAATAGAGCGTAACATTTGTTTAGCCTCGTATGTCCGACTAGGAAGCACATTATCATCTGGCAACATGTCTTTCAATAGTGTGGGTAAGTCCGTAAAGCTCTTATCAGTCCATCCGTTGCCCGATTTCAAGTTATACAACTTTAACATCGCCGACAATCTTGTGAATTTAGTACATCCATCATACAATGGTTGCTCTGCATCACTTACCAACCTCCCAAACATTTGTGGACAATCCCGAAGATCCTCTTCAACATCATTTGCAATGTCTTCAAAACGATCGCCCTCATAAGTATTTCTGCTGTCGGATCGTATGATGAATATCTCACACGATTCCTCATTTCACTAGACTCACTCTTGTCTCACCATGTTTTGTCCAACATGTATAACTTTGATCGATTCCATTACACACTAAATGTTCTTCCAAATCGGCTGCACTAACTCGCCTTGCATAACAACAATCTAAACAAGGACATATGATTGTATTAGGTTTTTCGCATGCCGAACTGCAAAACTAATGAACTCTTTCACCCCATCCTCATACTCCTTCGTTAAACGATTGGCGGACATCCATTTCCGATCCATGCTGAAAAAGAAGAAAGATCAAGTCGAGTTCTGTCACGGCCTGGCCGTGATATCCATCACGGCCGTGACCCAAAACCACCACAAGTCGAGCACATCACGGCCCAGCCGTGAAATTCTTCACGGCCATAACAGACCGCTCACGGCCTGGCCGTGATATCCATCACGGCCGTGACCCAAAACCACCACAAGTCGAGAGCACATCACGGCCCGGTAGTGGAAATTCTTCACGCCCATAACAGACCGTCACGGCCTGGCCGTGATGGACATCACGGCCGTGACGCGCATTACTTGGACTGAAGAAACCAAAATAGATCAGATTTTGAGTTGGTTTGGGACTCTAACTTCCCAATTTCTATAAATAAGGATCAAGGCATCGATCGGGGATACACAATACACATTGGATGAGATCCATAACAACTAGGACTTAGGCATAGGTTATTATGCACACTATAATAACTATATATTATATTATATATACCTCAATACACACTCATTCACTACTTGCTTCTATTTCCTCATGGAGCTTGAGAGACCTATATGCCTCTTCTTGGTTCTCATTAGTCTCTTCTCAAGCTCCCAAGCCTACAAATTCTATGTTGGTGGAAAAGATGGATGGGTGTTGAACCCTTCGTGGATTATAATCAATGGTCATGAAGGAGCAGGTTCCAAGTTAGTGACTCTCTAGGTAAGCAAAGATCAATTACTATGGCTGATCCCATAGTTTCACAAGCTGCCAAATGTCTAACAAGTGCTTTATCATTCATCATTTTCTTCATTGCAAATGCAAGGCTTAGTGTCACAAACTAAGGGTAATCCTTCCGAACTGCAACAACAACTATGGTAATCGCAATAGCAAAGAATTCCAACATCTCTATGGCATCATCCCCGGACCATCTCCAAAACCTTCCTTGTTGGATTTTTCGGCTCATGAGTCCTTTCACCAAAACTGCAAAAGTAACCACAAAGAAAAGAATAGGCCTATCTTCCCAATAATGGTTGCAACTCCATTCAATTTCACCTGCAATGGGGTTTCATCATCTCCACCTTCACTCGGAGTTGCCATCAATTTACCCCATTGAGTCCTCATCCCAACAAAGGGTAATCAACATGGTGCATGATCCATCTTGGACCTTGGTTCCAGAAAGAAGAAATGGATTTTGGGAAGTAACCATCACCGGCTCACTCTCTCCAGCTTAAACTTGACTCATCAATCAACACGGAAAATCCTGAAACAAATAATCCATCTGCAGGGGACTTGGTCTCCAATTGCAAGATGCACAATAGAGTGGTGAATACTGATCCAAAAGCAACAAAATAAAAACAATGCACCAATGAAATCCCTTTTATCCCTCAAAACAAAATAATGACCATTCTTGACAACAAGCACATTTAATCGAAAAATTGTCCAATGAAACAATAACCAAAATTCACATTCAAAATTTGTGTTCAAATATCACGATCGATATTAGAAAGAGTGTTACCTGAACCCAACAAGAAAGCCAAGAGAAGTGTCCCAGTTGACTTGATGACTCGGCGCAAGACAGCCCTGAAGAGGAGCAAAGGAACAGCGAGAGGGAGCAGAAACTGCAAAACGACATTGTGAAAGTGTGAACTATGAAACTGATAGATTTTATATGAAGGGAGCAGAAACTGCAAAACAACATTACATCTCATTTATCTTCCACTCCACAGAACACTATGAAAGTGTGAAACTAAAACTACAACTATTCATAATGGAATCCATATTCAACTCATCAAAACCACAACCCTGATTGTAATGTTAAGTACTCGGAGGATTCCAATGCAAATGCGAGAGAATTTGCTAGTTGAACTAACATGGATTTTAAGTGTAATTTTAGTATAAAGCTACTGAGCATTGTTCACATTCTCTCTCCAGGCCAAGTGAGAACCCAACTTTGCCGTAACCATGCTCTATCCACATGAGTTTAAGCTAGATCTACATATATAATGGTTTCTCAAAACTTATGAAGCCAAAACAGGATTGCCATATGCACAACTTCATCAAGCTTTTGTTGTGTATCATCCTATAGGATTACCACGTTAAATAATCATGAAATTTTCTTAAACTACCCCATAAAACTTCAGTAAAAAAAAATGTTTTGGTTTCATAAGTTTTGATGAAGTTGTGCATATTTGAAAGGCAAAAGGGAAATTATATCAAGAACAATATGGCACAAGAGATGCCACAGAGAAGTGACAGAGAGTAACAAAGCTAGTGATCACAACCTTTCACCAAACCAACAACAAAGAATCAAACCCAGACCCATAGCACACAAAACAAACAAGGGGCAAACTGAAAGATCAATATAAGTGCATAAAAAAGTTAACAAGATGAGTTGTAGGCAACAAGAACCCATAGAACAGAGCCACAAGAGCTTTGCACCAAAAGAGCGACACTGCAACAACAAAGAAATAACCCGCAACTTGAGCTAACCCAACGAAACCCTGCTAGTATGATTTAAGTTCTTTCTCTTTCTGAGTAGCAAAGCGGCAAGCAATGGCGAAGACCTAAGAAATGAGGAAGGAAAAAGAGATGGCATGCAGAGGGAAGGAAACAGTAGAATGAAAATGAGGAAGAAACAGGGAGGGAAGGCCGAGCGCGCGTCTTTTTTTACTGGGAAGACCTAAGATAGCGTTTCCTACAGGAAACGCTATCTTAGGTGATACCTAAGATAGCGTTTCCTGAAGGAAACGCTATCTTAGGTATCACCTAAGATAGCGTTTCCGTGTGGAACCGCTATCTTTTCCTAAGTGACACTTTTAATAGCGGTTCCACACGGAAACGCTATCTTAGGTTATACCTAAGATAGCGTTTCCCTTAGGGAAACGCTATTAAAAGTCCCCCATCACTTTTAATAGCATTTCCACACGGAAATGCTATTAAAGGTGCGTTATTAAAAGTCTATTTTGTTGTAGTGGAATTATGACATAAATAAATTACCTAAGTGGAATCTCTGTCACTAAATTCACCCTCACTCTCATCAGTATCACTTGATCGGAATGTACCTTCGCTAGATGCGTCCAACTCGGATTGATCCATTAACTCTCTTTCAACTTCTTCCCCATTTCCGGAAATGTCCGCCAGAGAATTAACAATAATGTCCGGTGTAATTTGCAACGGTACGTGGGGTCTTGAAAACTCATCATCTTGGTACGGAGCATCTTTTTCAGGCTGGTTAATTACATTATCAGTAATTATACTGCGAGCCTTTATCTTAATGACACCCAACCAGCCATGATGTCCTTCGGGATATGGCGAGTAATAAACCTGCTCTGCCTGTTGTGAAAAAAATGAATGGGTCGTACGCCTTATTATACATTCGAGACAGCCTAACTTGAACAATACCATAATTTTTATCTATTTTTGTCCCTACGTCAAGAGTAGGATCAAAACAATCACACTTGAAGATAACTAACTTCACCACGGGGAAACTGGTATAATCGAGTTCAAGGATGTCAGTTAGAACCCCATAGAAATCATCCTCTACATTGCCATCAGTGGCTCGCACACAAACACCATAGTTACTCGTCTGCATTCCTTCATTCCATGTTTTTGTGTTAAATTTATATCCATTTACAAAATAAGTATTCCATGATGTAACCCATCTGTTAGGCCCCCATGCCAAATTTGTCAACAATGGATTTTGAACATTGTTTTCTGAATCTAGTACCTAAAAAATCAAATATTATATTATTCTTATACATGCTATATATTTAAGGAGATAACATGTATTTCAACAAATGAAGATGCTTAACCTACATATTTACTGAACCACGTAGCAAAGTGAAAAGTAATTTCTCGATCAACCTGATCGTTTGAAATGTCAGGTTGGAGACCCCTTAGAAAATTGTCGTACATCCTACATATGGGAGATTAACAGCAGGACGATTAATAATCATAAATGTCAATTGAACTTATAAAAGACATTGTAGAAACTTACTCTAAATATGGCGCGACCTCTTCACAATTTTGAAGGATATACAGATGAGCAGCATTAATGTCACACTGTTCCAAGAAATATCCTTTTGATTTGCCACTAAATCTGCCCGGATAGTTGAATATTGATATAGGAGGACTAGTTGAACTTCCTTCGCCCGAATCAACGTTTCTAGGCATCCTTGTCGTTCTCGTGTTAACTTTGTCCGGATAGAAATAAGAGGCAAAAGTGGAAGTCTCCTCTACTAAGTATGCTTCACAAATGGAACCCTCCACTCGTGCCTTGTTCTTGACTTTGTGTTTAAGGGAGTGCAGGAACCTATTACAGAGGGATACATACAAATAATTACTAGTTTTAGGGAAATCTAAACTACGCTCTCGTGTTCGTGAATTTCATATGTATTAAGTAAAATAGTTGATGTTGTTTACCTCTCAAATGGATACATCTAGCGGTATTGGGCTGGGCCACCAACTCTTGCTTCGTAAGGTAGATGAACTGGCAGGTGTTCCATGGAATCAAAGAAACTCGGCGGGAAGATTTGCTCCAGCTTACATAACAAAACGGGTATCTTGACTTCCATATCCTTTAATTGATTCACATTTAGTGTTGTCGTTGTAAGCTCCCTGAAAAAGTGGCTAAGCTCAACAAGTGGGTTCCAAATTTGCTTCGGTAATGCGTCGAACGCAATTGGAAGCAACCGTTGCATGAACACGTGGCAATCATGACTCTTCATTCCATGTAACTTTGCTTCCTTAATGTCAACACATCTACCCAGATTGGAAGCATACCCATCTGGTAACTTTAGTTCTTTAACCCACTTAAAGAAGGCCACTTTCTGTGCTTTGCTTAGTGTATAACTTGCCTTCAGTTTGATAAGTCTGCCACGACCACCGTCCTGCAACTCAAGCTCCTTCCGATTACAAATGTCATCCAGATCCAATCGGGCTTTATTTGTATCCTTTGTCCTCCCCTTGATGTCCATCACATTGTCAAACACATTCAAAAACACATTCCTCTCAGTATGCATGACATCAATGTTGTGACGGAGTAGCAGCGTCCTCCAATACGGCAACCTCCAAAATATACTTTGTTTTGTCCAATTATGGTTGACGCCATAATCAGGAATATGTTCTCCTTGGGTTTCATGGACGAGCGGTAAGTACTGTACTCTGCGCCATACATTAGGACCAGTCAAACGTGGTGGAGGCGGTGTTGTCTCCGCACAACGCTTCTTGAATGCATTCTTGTTCCGCCTATAAGGATGATCTTCTGGAAGGAATTGACGATGACAATCAAAATGTGAGATCTTTCGACTATTTTTAAGCATGAATGCCTTCGATCGCTCCATACATATTGGGCATCCAAGCTTCCCCGCGGTCATCCAACCCGACATTATCCCATAAGCAGGAAAGTCGTTGATCGTCCACATTAAAGCTGCTTTCATGATGAAATTCTGCCTCAAAGATACGTCATATGTCAACACACCATCATTCCACAAAGATTGTCAACTCATCTATCAGCGATCGCAAGTACACATCAATCTTACCTTTTGGATTAGACGGACCCGAATTATGACTCATTAGGAACATAAACTCCCGCTTCATGCACATCCCCGGGAAGATTGTACGGAGTCGGGATAACCGGCCAACAAGAGTATGCTTTTCCGCATCGCCCAAAAGGATTAAATCCATCAGTAGATAACCCCAATCGGACATTGCGAGGTCCCCGTGAAAATGCCATATGAACCCTATCAAAATGCTTCCAAGCTTCTCCATCGATGGATGACACAAGACATCTTGCTCCCTCTCATGCTCACTATGCCACCTCATGTGAGCTGCAGTGGCCATCGAAGAGTACAATCTTGTAAGTCTTGGCACGAGTGGAAAGTACCACATCTTTTTAGCGACCTCTTCTTCTCAATGCCCATCCTAGTGGTTGTCTTATACCGATCCGCACCACAAAATCGACAACATGTTATGCTTTCCGCTGAATCATCCTTATAGTACAACATACATCCATTCGGGCAACAATCAATTTTCATACACCCTGCACTCCAAATTTTCCACAGACTTCTTAGCATGATAAAAACTAGTAGGCATCCGATTGTCTTCTCGGCAACGCCTTGGACACTCGACCTGGTGAGGCGATTAAAACAGCCTTTCTTGCATATTGTAGTCAGATTTGATACTCAACCATTCCATGCACATAGACAACTCCGTGTACTCCCGACATCCTTCCCACAATGGAGATCGTGCAAAGACTCAAAGCATATCATAGAATCTTTGAGCTTCGGGATTCGGATTCTCCTCTATGTATTGGGAACCCATTCCACCATCTTCTCCCCCATCTTCTTCTAGTACAACACCAACCGATGGTCCAGCATGATCCATTATCATCTGCTCGTATGGATTCAATTCTTCCCTCCGGTCACCACTTCCATAGTACGAACCTTCAACCACAATCAGGTTTAAGTCAGGCAACGTCTCACCATGGTTACTCCACCAATAGTAATCAGGCATGAAGCCCTTCTCATAAATATCGGCTACAACTCCAATCACGTTTTTGAAAGATTGACACTTGCATCTTTTGCAAGGACACCTCAATTGATCACCGCCCAGCAGTATAAATCTCTCCTGGCTAACAACAAACTCTATAAACTCACCCACTCCAACTCTATACTCTTCCCTAAGACGTTTATTCCGATCCAACCTACGATACATCCATTTCCGATTCTCCGGAATATCCATTGCTTGCAATTAAATAGCCTGACCAATCCTACAATAACACTTATATATTACGGTGCAATCCAATAACTCCATCAATCTCGTTCTTCTGACAAGGTATGAACCTATCCCATTCGAGAAGAAACCTTTGCCACACTCGGCTACTAATAGTTATTCCCATATTCAAATACCTTATACTTGACAAAATTTCGGCAACATTTCCCATCGGTCTCCAAGTTACACGACTCGAGCACGGTGAGATTCACCGCGATCAAGTATGCACCAGGAGAACAAAAGGAAATGCATCAGACCGAGATTTCAACAAGTATATAAGGCATTTGAACATTGAAATGACTATTGTACGAGTGTGAAAAAGGTTTTTTCCCAAACTGTCCCACTTGGACAATTCAAGATTCAATACAATGAGCATGCATACCTTGATAAGTTACGCATGCTCATTAATATTGAATCTCAAATAGGAAACTAAGGCTTTCGTAAATTAATTATTAACTCTAACAGAAAATAAAACCATTAACCTATAAATATTGCAACATTGTTGAGCTTATATAAATTGCAGCGTAAATCAATACAAACTTAGATTAAATATTGTAGCAAACATCCTATTGAGCTCCGCTCTCCACTAACAAGTAGCACTTAATTGTCAAACACATGCATAATTTCTAAATTATCAAGACATAACCAAAGATCCCGCCTTTCGGACAGGATCACATCCTATTGAGCTCCGCTCTCCACTAACAAACAACACACATTGACAAACACATGCATAAACATTAAATTATCAGCATACAATCAGACAAGATCACATCCTATTGAGCTCCGCTCTCCACTAACAAACAACACATATTGAAAAACACATGCATAAACATTAAATTATCAGCATACAATCAGACAAGATCACATCCTATTGAGCTCAGCTCTCCCCTACCAAACAACACGATAATTCACATAATACATTACACTGAGTGTTCAGAGAACTTACCTGAGAGAGAAAACACAACCGAGTAAGGATAAGGGGAGGAGCCGGAGCCAACAGAGAGTAGAAGAATATGACAACAAGGACCTATCGTGCATAAATGAAATTAGTCATTTCAAATCAAATAACTATTCTATATTTTTCAGAAGAAGAGGAAACAAAGGGAGAAAAGTACTAAGGAAACTTTTCTCTCCCAAAATCTAACTCTTGGAAGATAAGGTAAGGGTTTAAATCTTAAATTACAAATTCCATTTGTTTGTGGTTTGTCATATTTTCATGTCTGAGAACTCAAAACAAAATTCACAAAGAGCAGAATTTTTGGTGTATGCTAAATCACTGTGCATTTGGTGTATGCTAAATTTTGATATTGTGTAAATTGTATAAATTTTGAGGATTTTTTTGCTAAATTGTGTAAATTTGGTTCTTATTTTTATGCTTTCTTAAGCCTCTAACTGATGAAGAGAATAGAGCTCCTAGATACACATCAACTTGCTTCCATTTGTTTTTTGATGTTCCTTCTTCATGCTACTTTGGTTTGGCTGGTATGTTCTGTTGTGGGATTTTGATCATGGCATTATTAGTACAGCTGATTTTTAGATGACCAAATGAGTGGTAGATTGTGAAAGTGGCTTCTCCTACATCGGACACATAGCAAAGTTAATTTGTTCCTGATTGAACAAAGGTACTCTAATTTAAAGCAATAACAAATACAATGCTCAAACATGTAGCCCAAATTTAGAAGGACAAAAAGTTAATTAACAAAAAAATATTAGTGTACATACATATACAAAAACATAATGCCTTAGGCATTAGTAATAGTTTAATCTTGCATGCCATGAGTAATTGCATACATGGAATGCAGGTTGTAAATTATTTTGCAAAAAGTTAAGTGCCAAAATATAGTATAAATGGTTCATTTTTTTACTTGGCTGTTAGTGTTTCCAAAATTCTACAATCTACACTACAACTTAATGTCAGAGATATGTACACCTCAAGAGTATAACCATATAATTTATCAGAAAGTATCACCATGAATTGGAAAAAAAAATCATAGTAATGTAACCAATTAAGTATCAAGGCAGGTGAGTGCAGTGGAAGGTAACAAAGCGTGGGGAGGACATATCAAGAGGCTTATTTTAGGATAGTTCAGATTCTTTACTAAGGTGCTTTTGTGATATGAAAATTCACAGAGATGAACCCTCAGAAAATTTTTGGACCCTGTTAGACATAGCACCAGAGCAGAATTTTTGGACACACTCACAAAGCAACCAAAACAGTAATCATCATTGTTGCAAAAAGAATTTTATAGACTGTGAAATAACAATAAAATGGAGAATGAAGGGCGAAGGGGGATACATAGAAGGAAGGAGGGGATACCTTTGCAGTGGTCCTTGCGGTTGTCCCTGTGGTGGCCGGAGCTCTACGGTGGTGGCACTGTTTCTGCGGAGGGAAAGACCAAAGATGAGAGGGAGGAAAAGGAAGAGAAGAAAGGAAGAGATGAGAGGTAAGAAGACTTACGGTGGTGGCCGTACTGGTGTGGTGGTGGCCAGAGGGATGCGGTTGTGGAGACGGACAGGTTAGACGACGGACTGGCACGGTGGTGGAGGTAGGGAGCAGAGCTGATAGAGGAAAAATGAAGAAATGAGGAAGAAGGAGGTTCTGTCGAATTTAGGGATTTCAGTTTTAGCGGTCGAATTAATTCGGTCGCTAATATGGTTAGTTTGGAATTTGAATTTATAATTCTAGTGACCGATTTAAATTTCGGTCGCTAACACGCGCTATTTTATATTTTTACGCGCCGTTTAGCGACCAAAATAATATCGGTCGCAAATATAAATAAAGTTTGAAATATGAATTCATAAATTTAGCGACGGATTTTTAAATCGGTCGCTACTATAAATAAAGTTTGACCGTTACATTTAAATCGGTTGCTATTTCGGTCGCTAAAAAATCATAAATTTCTGACTTTTACTTTCCTTTATTTAGCGACCGATATCTCTGCTACGCTCTATTTCGGTCGCTATTTCGGTCGCAGAATCAACTCTAACCAGTGTTTCATGTAGATCCTACAATCGGTCGCTATTTCGGTCGCAAATAGCAACCACAAAATTCGGTCACTATTTTCGGTCGCTAAATGGCCTTTTTTTTGTAGTGCATATTTTCGCAAACAGAATCTGGTTCCACTTTAACAGGTGTTTTGACCTATTAAATCTTATCCAAATATCAACATATTATGAATCAAATTAAATCCCCAAAATTCTTCTTTCCAAATATGTATTTAGTGTTCTGAAATACGGTTTGTATAAAATGTTATGGGCTCAGGAAAATTGTATGTCATGCTGCTATACTTGTGTTTTCATATATTCTTTCACATGAAGTTATTATTTTTCAATTTACAATCATCCACAAGTCACAAACTCAACATGCAAGGGTCTTAGACCCTTAAACACATGCATGCATCAAAGGATTTTAGATCAAGCATTTGAAAATTGAACAAAATGCCAACTTTGCACTACCTAGGGCATTACGGCCAACCTACGGAAAATAGATTTGAAGTAAATTTTTGTCACATGTAAATCAATAAGATGAAAGTAGATGTGAGTATCAGTTCATAAAAATTGATTTCTTGTTAAAGAGATGTCTTTAAAGATTTTTCTCAAAATTTTTAACTAGTAATATGAACATGCAACATAAAGGGAATGACATGCATGTTGATGAAAAATATTTCTAAGAAAATAAAGAGTAAGAGAGGAGAGTTATACCCTCTTGATGATGATGAGAAGAAGATAAGCAAAGCCTTGATCTCTTCAAGAGAAAAATGGTGAAGAATGTGTGTAAGTGTGTAAGTAGTAGAGTATGGATGTGAGTGAACTCGAGAGAATAAGCAAAAGTTAGAGTGGGTGATGGAAATGAGTATATATAGATAGAGAGTGGAAAGGGGAGGGGGTGCTACTGGACAAAAAGAGGGTTTTTACTTTTTTTTTATATTAAAAATCTTAGGTTTTTAAATAATAAAAGAAAAGGTTTCTTGCAAGTTTAAATAAAATTATGAAAAGTAATAAATGAAACCATCAAGTTCACATCAAGTCTTTCAATGTTTGTTAAAATAAAATTTTAGATTTAAGTAAAATAATGGTTACTTGTCGAAATAAAGAAAATAATTGTGTCTAAGGTCATGATGTTGTGTAATAAATGGAGTTACTATTCGAGTCAAATGAAGTCTCATCAAATTTGCATCAAATCTATTTTAAATAATTTTTTTTGTTTCGTTTCAGTTCCATCGATTTCCCGACTGTGAAAGCCGATCTATATTCTTCGTAAATTTTCATACAGAAAAATTAATTATTGAAGTAATTAGAAATGAAAAATTTTAAAATCATGGGAATTGTTGTAAATATTTTACGAAATCTACAGTTTTATTTTTTGAGTCGAAATGCGTTTTCTGGATCAGTAAAGTCTTACTGATGGTGAAAACGCAAACCGTTTTTGTCTGATATCGGAATTTTAATAGTAGCTTCCTACTATAAAATGAATCATGAAAATAATTTTAGTTTATCAAAATAATCCCTCAATTTAAAATAATAAACACACATATACCTGCATAAACACAGATTATTAAGAAACGGAAAAATCGGGGTGTTACATTACTACCCCACAAGAAATAAATTTCGTCCTCGAAATTTCTTGACCCCGAATTAGACAGGAGTTTCTATCCCAAGATCCTATATTATATTTTTCATCACATACCACTCTTCTATCGATAGCCTCATAACACCATTGAACCCCAAGGTCCATTACTGTACTTTCTACATTTAATTCTTCCTTAGGTGACAATGAAATCCACGCTTATTCTTCGTTCTACTTATCCTCAATTCCTTCTTCCTATAATTAACAAATCCATCTTAATTTCTCACACATAAAGATATAATCAAAACTTAATCTCCTCTTCCTTTAATACTAATCCATTAGAAAGGCCTTCATTCAACATCTTGAACTATTACTGTCAACATCAAGATTTAAACTAAGATTCCTACTTTTCTTACAGCATACATATCCATTTCTACTAAAAATTCTAAGTTGCAGTTTCAGTCATTTCATTGCTCTTATTGCTAACTCCATAACATAATTCATTCCTATGTCGTTCTCTTTCATCCTCGAAATTTTCTGCCATCAGATTATATCCATTATTCATGACTTTAAATCTTAGTTCCTCCCACAAGAAGGACAAAATCAAAACTTAATCACTTATATTTTTTTTTGATCACTGATCCATTAGGAACTAAGTCTCACATCTAATTCTCATATTCATTACCAAGATAAAAACTAACTTTACCCAACGTACATCAAATTCCTACTCGAGGTATACAATTGTAGTCTCAGCCCCTCTTTGAACGTAGTCTACTTTTCTAGATTCTATCAAAATCACATACTTCAAGTCTCCAATCAAAGTGTCGTAATACTCCTTAAGATGATCTAAAGTCGAAAAGGAACCTCATTGAGTAGTGTAACAACCTGTTTTTAGTTACGCTGTTTTAACAATAAAAATATATTTATGTATATTTTTAATTGAGACATAGGAAATGATTTTGGAGAAAAAAAATCATATCTGGAACTTACTCTACGGTAGGAAGCTCTGGTTAAAATTTTGGTTTAAAACTCAGACGAAAACCGGTCTGCTTTTTTTAACTGATAGTATAATTTTATACTGACAGAAAACCCTAATTTGGCCCGAAAACTGAAATTTGTAGATTTTTTATATCTTGTCCATGAGGAAGTATACTTTCGAAATTTCTGATCAGAAATAAAATATTATGTGTATTCGGGTGAATTTTGGTGAAAGTTCGAACGGAAAACAGTCGGTATTTTCACTAACAGCAAGATTTTAATGATCAGAAAGCCTAATTTTGACTCGTGAACGAAATGATTTATATTTAAATCATATTTTCAATGAGTCTGGCTAGTTTGAAAATTTTCAGTCGAAAACGAAATATTATGCTTTTATTCGAGCGTAAAACCCTAATCAGGAAACCGACAGAATCGGCAACGGAATTATAGAGACAAAACGGGACACGAGAGGAGCTGAGCTATGGGATGACTCATCAAGAATTTATGATGCAATTAATGTTAGAATTATGAGTTTTTAAGCAAAATGACCAAAATGCCCTTTTAGCTTAACCTAACCAAAGTTAAGTTAGATTTTAACCATGGTTAAGGAACCATGGTTAGTTTACGTGGTTTAAAATCAGCCACACCACTCAATTATTGTGAGCCACATAAATAATTAACCTTAGTTAGCAAGGTAGCCCTAGTTAAGTTAATTATTAACTATGGTAAGCTTATATTAATTAAATATTCCTAAAAGATATTAATCTAAGCTTAACAAACCAAACAAGGCATAAGATTACTCCTATATATACCCCCCAAACCGCAGCCCCCTCCCCACTTTTCTTCATCTTCTCCACTTCATCTTCTTCATATTTCTTCACTTAAACACATAAACTCTATTGTTAACTTTCCAAAGCTTCAAGTGTTCTTGTAACAAGCTATCTAGGATCATCATCCTCCTTCATATCCTTCAAACTAGTGAGGTAACATGATCATCTCCTTCCTTTCTAAGATCTTGTTCTTCATTTTTCATGTTCTTATTTTCTTAGATCTAGAACTTTAAAGAATTCTAGAAAATTGTAGAAAAATCATAAAAATGTGAAACCAATTTCTATGATCTAGTTATGAACCTTACTTGAATTATCCGAAAGCATGTGATCAAAATCATTTTCTTTCCTATTGAACCCTATTTGGCCGAACCTATGTAGTAAAATGGGTTTGGTGTTTTGTTGTTTGTTTTGAAAGTTAGTGTTTGATTTGAGTTCTATAATACTTGTATAGCTTAAATCCAAGAGCTTAGTGTTGACGAATCTGGGCAAGTATACCCAGTCGTGCAAGTAATACGGTGGTGAGACCGTTTTATCGTTCCCACGAGGACTGCAACAAGTACTAGCACGTACCAATTCAACTACTATCTAAGCGATTCATGGATTGAAGAGAGTTCTATGCTAATAAAAGTTAAAATTACCAAAATAAGAAAGACAAACTCTTTTTGTAATTTTCTCAAATACTTGGAAAGCAATAAAAGAAGGTTTTCAAATATGATAAAAGCTGTTGGGATTAGGTTCACTAATCTTCATCCTCATGCAATGAAACAACTAACAAACAGTTTCTACTTCAATTATGACAATCAATCCACTAAATTACTCAAGTCCCGATCCCTCGGATTACAAGAGCCTAAACCCACTAATAGACCCTAATTCCTTAGGTGGCCTAGATTAGTGAATTCGCATTAAGATTAGGGATCATGCGACTGCTAATAAACCTAGTTCCACTCCTAGATACAAGGCTTACTAGGTGATTAATTTCAGTTCCGGTTTTAACACGAATTTTCCAATTGCATATCAAAACACAAATCAAGTCATGGGGGTGCTAGCCACAACAAGAATTAAGTACAGAAATCAACCACTCAATAACAAAGCAGAAACTGTATTGCAAGATTAAATCAAATACATGAGAATTCAGAAATAGCTACCCCAACCCCAACAATGGAGGTTTAGCTACTCATAATAATATCCACAACCAAAGAAACATAGATGAAGGAGAGAAGGGATTCCATGGGGGCAATACTCCAGAAGCTGCCTCTGGTTCCAAGAGCCTTTTGGGTTTCCAAACTCGTAGCCTCCAATGTCTTCAAGGTGTCCCTTCCAATTTTGCCTTAAACAACTTATAACAGGGATTCTGATTTTCGCACACTCGCGGGGCGAGATGTATCTCGCGAGGCGAATTTTAAACTTCTGGTCTTCAGTGATTGGAACTCTCGCGAGGCGAGACACTGTTCGCGTGGTGATACAGAACAGGTTGCATTTTCCTGGCATAGTCATCTTTTAGGGTCGCGAGGCGAGGTGTGATTCGTGGGGCGAGACAGAAAGGATGACATTCTGCTGTTTCTGGCTGTCTGAAGTCGCGGGGCGAGTATCCTCTCGCGGGGCGAGCATTCCCAGAATTTCATTCTCCACTGTTTCTTCATTCCCTTGGCTCTAAGTTAACCAGATTTTTCAATGAATCCTGCAAAACAATATACAAAACCACCTTCACCTGTTCCAAGGTTAAATCTAACAAAATCAAATAAATAATGCCTAATCTATATGAAATACGCATGCAAAAGTGTACAACAAACATCATGTAAAATCACACTATCAAATCACCCCAAGCTTATTCAATTGCTTGTCCTCAAGCAATCACTAAGGCCGCATTTAAGAAAACAGAACATGGATAGTGAACTAAGAACCCAAGCTAATGATCCAAGTAATAGGCAATTCAAACAATTCAGCAAGAGACAATCAATTCAAGTCCAATTAGAGGCTTAGGCTCATTTGACTCATGTTCTCACTGATTTGGGCACTCTTTCTCACCTGAAGCTCACCCCAAGCTTGTTTATTTGCTTGGCTCTCTTTTCTCACCTCACTCAAGTGTTTAGGGGATAAGACATTTCACTCAATTTTCCTCAAGGAATGAATCCTACCATAGGCTTGACTATCAACCAAATCTCTACTTTATTAATGAAAACAATTTAGAATCAAGAGGTCTTTCACTTGGTTGTAACGTGGCCATGGGATTAATCGTTAGGTGGGGGAAATCAAATAAAGGACATTTCAAAAGGCTACACAACATATCAACATTTGCAAAGCATGGCCTTCTAAAATACCTTTTGGGTTTCAGTTCACTTTCCACCTTTCTTTCCTTTCCTTTTCTTTTTATTTTTCACTTTTCTTTTTGTCATCCCCTTCTCTATTTATTTTTTTTCTTTTTATTTTATTTGGAGAAGGGGAGGCTTTTTCAACTCAAGAGAATTTTTTTTTTGATTCTTTCATCCCAAACTTTTTCGACTACCTTTTTACCCTTTTTGTAATACTTTAGAAGGTCCTATCAAACATCATTCAACAATATATTTCAAGGTACCAAGAAAAGTATTTCATTCTTTCAAGCTCAAAATTGGGCAACTAAGGGGTATCATTTAGTCATTCAAAGCTCAGAAGGCCAGAAAAATACCTATTGCCTCAATCATTTTAAAAAATGTTTCCAAAAATTTTTAAGCTTCAAAATGGTTTTAAGTCAAGTTCTAGAGAAAACAAACCAAGAGGAATAACACTCTAACACAAAGAATGGGGTAAAATTTAGTGAGTACCCCTTTGGCTCAAAATCTCACATTTTAGTTCAGAATCAATGAAAAACACAAATCTATAGAACCATATGCTAATTAACAACTATCCAAGATTATCTCAAACATTTTCATTTGCAGCCTTATCACAAGAATAATAAATTGGGTTCCACAATTCACTATCACAAATTATTGGGCACTTAGTTTTCACAATTGGATGCACAATTCAGGCAAAGGGCAATCTAATAATGTGAACATGCAAAACTTATCATGCAAAACTATATGAATGCAATATGAACAAATGCAAAAATAAAATACCCCTACCCCAATCTTAAAAATTTACATTGTCCCCAATGTAAACAATCAAGTTGGAGAGAGGAGAAGAAAAATAAAATAAAACAAAAAAATTGGAACGGCTTACCAAGGCGGTAGCGGGTGTTGACTTTGCTTTTTCTTATCTTCTTGCTCTTCCCTCCTTCCTTATTACCCTGCAAACACTTGGCAATTCTCAATTTATTATTTTTCCTCTTGAGCTTCTCAAATTATTCAAGAGGTTAAAATCAAAAACAAAATTATTAAGAAAATGAAAAAAACCAAAGAGAAGGGTTAAGAAACTTGGGTTGCCTCCCAATGAGCGCTTCTTTAACGTCACTAGCTTGACGGGCTTCTTTCAATTAACCGGGGTTGGCTGGGCATAGAAGTGCAAGAGCACTTTTCTTCCATGGAACTCCTTTAAAGAACTGATTTTGCTTATAAGGCCAACAATTGTGCTTCTGCTTTGCCTTTTTCGCTCTGAGCCTCTTGCCCTTTTTCTTACTCCTTCCCGGTGGAGGTTCTGTTTTCACAAGATGAGCAGATCCAACTTCATCACCAACTGATACATCATTTGTCTTGCAGAGCTTCAGATTTGCTTTCATGTTGAGCTTTTCCTTCTTCTCAGGAGTAGAAAGGTGGTGCTGATGTGCAACGACTTCTTTAGCTACTGTATCCACAATGCCTATGCGGAAACAATCCTCTTCATCGCTCGTGCGATGCATAGCTTCCAATACATTGAAAGTGACTTCTTCGTCTTGCACTCTGAATCGCAGCTGGCCTTTTTCTACATCTATCAAAGCTCGCCCAGTTGCTAGAAAAGGTCTCCCCAGTATGAGCGAAACTTCTGCATCCTCCTCCATGTCTAAAACCACAAAGTCCGCTGGGAAGATAAACTTATCCACCATTACCAGAACATCTTCCAAGATACCATAAGGATGCTTGATTGATCTGTCAGCTAGTTGCAATGCCATCCTGGTTGGTTTCACCTCTCCTCCTCCCAGCTTATTCAAAATTGAAAGTGGCATCAAATTGATACTCGCTCCCAAGTCACATAAGGCCTTCCTGATAGAAACACTCCCAATAGTGCAAGGAATTGTAAAACTACTAGGATCTTTCACCTTCGGAGGTAGTTTCCTTTGCAGAGATCGCATCGCACTCTTGATTAAGGCAACAGTTTTGCCTTCTTTAAACTTTCTTTTCTTCGTTAGCAGTTCCTTCATGAATTTTGCATAATTGGGCATCTATTCCAAAGGCTTCAAGAAAGGGTATGTTGATCTGTAGCCTCTTGAACATGTCAAGGAACTTAGCAAACTGTTCTTCTTTCTCCTTTTTCTTGCTCAAGTGAGGATAGGGCAACTTCACGTAATAAGGGATCACTTGAGGTTTGTCTCCATCCTTCAAAATCCGACTCTTAGTTCTCCTCAAAATTGAATTCTCATCTACTAGCTTCTCCCTCTTGTCTTGTTCGCTGACCTTTTCTTCTTCCTCAACTATAACATCTTTACCTTTTTCTTCTTTTTCCTCAGCATTCAATTTTGTTTTTCCATCAACTCTCTGATTCTTTACCAAAGGTTCACCGCCCACATTCTCAAGACTTTTACCACTCCTCAAAACAATAGCATTGCAATGCTCCTTTGGATTAGTTTGAGTGTTACCAGAAAAACCGCTGCTAGTTTGCTTCGCTAGGTGCTTTGCAATTTGGCCAACTTGAACCTCCAAAATTTTGATAGAAGCATCGGTATTTTTCTGGTTTGCCATTGTCAATTGCATGAACTGATTGAGGGTGTTCTCCAAGATAAAAACCCGGTCTTGAAGCGGTTGTGTAGGAGGAGGTTTGCTTGTTTGCCCGGCATCTTGCTTCCAACCAAAATTTGGTTGATTCCTCCACCCTTGGTTGTAGTCGTTAGGGAATTGGTTGTTGCCCTGCCGCCCATAGTTCCCCATATAATTGGCTTCCTCATGGGAACTAGGTGGCGCCTCACATCTTCCATTCTCATGATCACCTCCACAAAAATCACATCTCACGACCTGTTGGTGTGGCATGGTTGTCCCTTGACTAGTTTGGAGTTGTTGTGGGAGTTGAGCTAGTTGCTTGGTAAGAGACTCCAATTGTTGTGTCATGAGCTTGTTCTGAGCCAACAATGCAGTTTGTGAATCTAACTCCAACACTCCCCTTCTTTGTGTGGGACCCCGATCATGATGCATCAAATAATCATTAGAGGCCATAGCCTCTATCAAAGTCAGGGCTTCCTCTGCTGTCTTTGTATTCATGGAACCTCCAGCTGAGGCATCCAACATGTACCTGGTTGATGGCCTCAATCCATTGCAGAATGTTTGCATCTGAGTAAGATCATCAAACCCATGATTTGGGCATCTCCAAAGCAATTCCTTGAACCTTTCCCAGGCGTCATGCAGCGTCTCACCTTCTTGTTGAGAAAAGCTCATAATGTCACCCCTTGCCTTTACAAATCTTGAGGTGGGGAAGAACCTTGCCATAAATTTTGCCTCTAAGTTGTCCCATGTAGTGAAGCTTCCCCTTGGTTGTGATTGGAGCCAAGACTTGGCTCTATCTCTTAGAGAAAAAGGGAACAATCTCAGGCGAATTGCATCATCAGAGGCACCATTTATCTTCACTGTATCACACAACTCCAGAAAAGTGGAGACATGACTGTTAGGATCTTCCTTTTCCAACCCAGCAAACTGATTTTGTGAAACCATATTGATGAGATTTGGCTAGATTTCAAAATTGTTGGAGTTCATCGGAGGTCTCACTATGCTAGTGACATGCCGGTTGACATTTGTATTGGCATAATCACCAAGTGTCCTCCGTGGTGGTGGGGTATCTTCACCATTGCCTGCCATCTTGAGTTCTTCTTGACAAACTTGAGAGATGAAAGTCTCTTGTTCTTCTCCTTGTTGTCTTAACAAATTCTGTTGTCTTGCTTGCTTCCTATTCTTCCTAGCTGTTCTTTCAATTTCTGGATCGTATAGTAGTTGGTCAGCTGGAATAGTACCTCGCATACACAAACAGTCTAGCAAGCAAGAGTGTTAGTAGTAAAGGTTAGCACACAACAGCAAACAAACAAAAAAAAAATGACAAAGAAAGCATTTATAAACAAAAAAAAATTTAAAACAGAAAAATTTTGTGCTCAAATTAGTAACCAAAATGGATATGCTAATATTGAGACGCAGTCCCCGGCAACGGCGCCAAAAACTTGTTGACGAATCTGGGCAAGTATACCCAGTCGTGCAAGTAATACGGTGGTGAGACCGTTTTATCGTTCCCACGAGGACTGCAACAAGTACTAGCACGTACCAATTCAACTACTATCTAAGCGATTCATGGATTGAAGAGAGTTCTATGCTAATAAAAGTTAAAATTACCAAAATAAGAAAGACAAACTCTTTTTGTAATTTTCTCAAATACTTGGAAAGCAATAAAAGAAGGTTTTCAAATATGATAAAAGCTGTTGGGATTAGGTTCACTAATCTTCATCCTCATGCAATGAAACAACTAACAAACAGTTTCTACTTCAATTATGAAAATCAATCCACTAAATTACTCAAGTCCCGATCCCTCGGATGACAAGAGCCTAAACCCACTAATAGACCCTAATTCCTTAGGTGGCCTAGATTAGTGAATTCGCATTAAGATTAGGGATCATGCGACTGCTAATAAACCCAGTTCCATTCCTAGATACAAGGCTTACTAGGTGATTAATTTCAGTTCCGGTTTTAACACGAATTTTCCAATTGCATATCAAAACACAAATCAAGTCATGGGGGTGCTAGCCACAACAAGCATTAAGTACAGAAATCAACTACTCAATAACAAAGCAGAAACTGTATTGCAAGATTAAATCAAATACATGAGAATTCAGAAATAGCTACCCCAACCCCAATAATAAAGGTTTAGCTACTCATAATAATATCCACAACCAAAGAAACATAGATGAAGGAGAGAAGGGATTCCATGGGGGCAGTCCTCCCGAAGCTGCCTCTGGTTCCAAGAGCCTTTTGGGTTTCCAAACTCGTAGCCTCCAATGTCTCCAAGGTGTCCCTTCCAATTCTGCCTTAAACAGCTTATAACAGGGATTCTGATTTTCGCACACTCGCGGGGCGAGATGTATCTCGCGAGGTGAATATTAAAATTTTGGTCTTCAGTGATTGGAACTCTCGCGAGGCGAGACACTGTTCGCGAGGCGAGACAGAACAAGTTGCATTTTCCTGGCACAGTCATCTTTCAGGGTCGCGAGGCAAGGTGTGATTCGCGGGACGAGACAGAAAGGATGACATTCTGCTGTTTCTAGCTGTCTGAAGACGCGGGGCGAGTATCCTCTCGCGGGGCGAGCATTACCAGAATTTCATTCTCCACTGTTTCTTCATTCCCTTGGCTCTAAGTTAACCAGATTCTTCAATGATTCCTGCAAAACAACATACAAAACCACCTTCACCCGTTCCAAGGGAAAATCTAACAAAATCAAATAAATAATGCCTAATCTATATGAAATACGCATGCAAAAGTGTACAACAAACATCATGTAAAATCACACTATCACTTAGGTTCAACAAAAATCCCTAGATTAATTTCCTATACAAGGCCGAAACCCTCATGAAAAAGGGTTTGAGGATTTTGTTCTTCTTTTTGAAAACTAAAGCTTGAGTTGAGTTTTTTATTACTTATATGATATAACTCCAAGAGATTGTAATCAAAAACAATTTCTAGCCTATTTTAAACCTTGAGGCCGAAACCCTAACCTAGTTGGTTAGAGGATTTTGTTTCATAATTTTAACTATTAACACTTAATCTATGCTAGTGAATACTCTAGGAACTACTATCTAAAAGATTAGATTAAGAAAATAACCCTAGCCTCATTTTGAGTAGTTGGCCGAAACTAGCACCATATGGCTATATTTAGAGTTGTTTGATTAATTTGTTAATTTGGTGATTTGGTTGAAGGTGGTTTTGTAACTAAAGGCAGGATATCGAGGATCGTCGATTTCGTATTTCTGGTGGTAACTTAGGTGGGGGAAAGAACCATTCCATCATCGGAAACGATAAGTAGTATATTATATAATGATTGTGTTGGGCGACCTAAACCCTACTAGTAGTCGAGTAATCGACAAGACCAAAATCACTTTGGAAAACTTTTCTGTAAAACAAATGGTGATTTGGGAATTGTAGGTTTATCGACATTAGGTTGATTATATGATATTGAGGATGTCTGACTTTATGTTGTTGAATTTTCTGTGATACGCTGGTTGAGGTATTCCATATGCATGTGATGTATTATTTTGGTGTTTGAATATTTATGATATTGAGGATGTTTGTTGTCTGTCACGGCCGTGATGGTTGTCATGGCCAGGCCGTGACAGGTTCTGTTTTGTAGAATTCTTGCATTTGATGTTTGTCATGGCCGTGACGGCTATCACGGCCAGATAGTGACAGAGTCTGACTTTGTTATTTATTTGATTTGGTTATGATGGGTTGGTTGTGATAAATTGCTTTATATGATATTGAGATATTTGAATATTCTGTTGATTACTGTGTTATGCATGATTTGTCTGGTTTGATAAATTTCTTAGTTATATTTTAAGTATAGATATATGTTGCTCGGAGGTATTTGTTTGGGGTGAGAGCTTGAATATAAATTAGAGGTGCCTAGCTATCATTTTATAGAAGTGATGTGATTTAGAATGTTAGTGGAGGTTATGAGGAAAGCTTGAGGCACTAGCTTGTTATTGATAAAAGTCAGTGAGAATCATATGTTGCATTGTTGTTCATAACCGTGTATTTGAGATACACGAGTTCCGAAGTTCTCGTGGACTGTTCCAAATTAGAAGTTAAGTTGTGCAACTATAGTGTCATTGCTATGCATGAGCACCCTTGATAGAGATGAGAGAGACAACCAGAGTCCAGACCACCCGTGCTTGTGCAGCTATAGTGTCATTGCTTTGCATGAGCATTATCACCATGGATGAGAATGTGCACAGGTGTTGGGAACGCGTCACTTGGATGACTGACTGACATTCCTAACAAGGGATGAGTGATAAGATTCTTCGTGGCCACGTCAGCATAAAGGGTTAGTTGCATGAGTTGGAGTGTCGAGGATGATGTTATAAAGTATGGATGATTGTAGATTGTGAGTGATGTATGTTTCTGACTATTATTGTATTATATTCTATGAATCTTTTCCACTTATGATGATAGAACTGTTTCTTATCTCCCCATTTATGTATTTTTGTGTATGTCTACTTTACAACGTTAGAAGACCCGATGGAAGAATATGTTGCTGAGGAGATGGATGGAACCCTGGATGAAACGGATGTTGCTGAGGAGTTGGATGAAACTCCGTATGAAGCTGGCGCTGGAGAACAACCTACTGATCCTAATAATATAATATAGTAAGTTTAGGGCCAGTGAGTCATATAAGACATCTTATTTTCCGCTACTTATAAGCAGTTTGTATAAATAAGTACCCGTGCGGGATCCTACTGAGAGGATACACTAAATAGTGTTGTGTAAAATAAAGGATAATTATGTGTGTATTTATATAATATAACTTTGGAGTTTTTATATTGGCAGAAGTTATATGATTATTAATTAGGTTTTAATTTTTACGTATTTTCAACGATAAGCACGCGATTAAGTAAATAAATAATAAGGATTTAATTTAATAATACAGTGGGGCACAACGGGGTGTCTCAAGTAGGATTATCTAACTCATCAATCTTGAACTTCCTCAGAAACTTAACTTTTTATAAAATTTTATTCCTCTCGCTCGAATCCATTTCAGTGAAATTATTATTCACATTTCGTTCACATCACACACAGTAGTTCCTATTCTAGATATCCCATCGTAGTCTTAGTTTCCATTGAACATATTCTACAACTCCAAAGTTATATCATAATCATACATTTCAATCTTAAAGAACATGATTACACTCCTTCATGCAACTATAACAAAAAAGGAATCACTTCGGTTTGAATCATCTAAAACCATAATTCTTGAAATTCTCTAACAACTTAGTTTTACTCAAGAACTCCTCTTTATTGCTCATGCTCAGCTTAGGGAAACTAATATAGACAGTTCTCTATAAATCTTCAAACTCATAAAATCAATCTTAACCATGGATACTGATCATTACCCTAGATCCCTTTAACAGTGTTCTGCCTCAATCAACATCTGATTCATAAAAATTTCCTCTCTTATTGTCATTGATCTTAAGGATTCACATATTACTAGCCACAACTATACCTCAACAAAACTTTGGTCACTTCTTATCCATCCAGCTAAAGAGATGACCGTAGTCAAATACTACCCTTACTCCCAAATCAACTTCCTAAAGGTCATGTTGTTTTTTGTGCTCGTCTAGTCGTGTTGAGGGTGATCCGTTAAAATCAATCTCAACTTGTCATCAATACTTGGAGCGGATTTTCATGACAACATTGGCAAATTTCGGGTCTTCATTTGGAAACGAAATTTGAAGATATTCCATGGAGTCTGGTCAGTCCTCTGATACCCATGTCGGTTAGCTTATCTACTGCATAGTGGATCTTAACACATAAGAAGGATGTTAACTTCGTCAGCCTGTCCACGATCACTCGAAAGAAAAAGATTCTCTTGGAGGTCTTTCAGTAAACGAAATCCATCGCGACACTAATTTCTTGACTAGGAATGTCTCAAGCATCAAGTTATCTCTCTTTTACTATACTCGACTAATTCTGACATCCTGGTGTGAATCAGATACCCATCCTCATGACTCATGAGATAGATTACATGTCAATGACATTTGAAGGGTAAAGTTGATCAAGGATGACAAATCCTTTCTAACAATAATAAGGCATGGTCTTGGAGGTTATAGAAAGAATTTTTTTTTTTCAAGAAGAGAAGTTTCTTGATTTCATTTTCACAAACATCTAGAGGAGAATTTCATCGACTCGAAAGATTCAAGAACATTCCATATGAAAAAAAAAGATTCTTCAATTAAGTTTGTGGATGTAAAAATGCATGGCCAATACACATTTACAAACTTGAATCTAATAAAGTTGCTCCTTCCATTAGAATTTTCCTTGGATAGTTTTAACTCTGAGAGTAGTCAACGTACTACAAGATGTTCGTCAAACGATGATTTCAAAGGGAATTAGTCCGACAAAATTGGACTGAGTCGCATTTACCAAAAGTAAAAGTGACTAGCAAGAGCTTCATCAAGAAGCTTTTGTTACTAAGAAATCGTTTGGGTTATAACTCCAGAAATAGTTAGCACCGATTTAAGAGTCCTGATAGATTTCAAATCATACTCCAGAAAGTTCATCTGACGCACACATACTTGAATTCTACGATTGTTTGATACAACCATAAGGACTCGAAGAACAAATGTCAACTGACACCTTCATAAAGAATCAAATAGTATAGTGAGGAGTTTTCTTAAACATGAGACACTCATTTTACTAGTGAAGATCCGGATTGGTTTGTCTCGACTTCATACAAGCACAAAGGTCTTTTTAAACACGCATTAATCCGGTTTGTTGTCGCCTTCCGCATTCTTCTCTGAACTGCGTACGATAACCGATGACTTAGCACATCTCTTAGCCTTGTGAATGGTTGATCTTTCCTCGTAAGGTGGGTCAGCGGCTCCAAAATCTTAGACAGTTCCTCGATGAGACTTTGAAATTAATCCGTTAACCTAACAACTACGGATTTTAGTCACCATCCGCGATCACCTTAAAAAAAGTGGTGCTTCATCCTTATGAGCAACACTGACACTCCCCTCGGGACACACTTGGTGCCCAAACAGTTCTGACATCAATCTCCCTTTTAAGTCAAGTCATCTAACTCGACTAATTTTGGAGTTGACATCCTACATGAAGCGATGGAAATTCGATTGAATCTAGGAATTATATCAACCGAATACTCAATATCCTTCGCAGGGACAAACTTGGAACATTCTCAGGGAATAGTCTCGGAAAATTTTCCACAATGGGTACTTCATTCAAATTCCCGACACCATCCCAAAAGGGTAAACGAACGTTTCATTATGAATCAACGTACCATCTGCTAATCATGAGTTCTCACAAGATCTCAACCAACTCAGAACCCATCAAAACACACATATCGGTGCGTCAACACACATTGTTTCAACAAGAAAACAATTAAAGCAATGACCACCAGAGATCACACAACAAAAACATAACGGACCTATTCCCCAAGGTTCCCGAAAGACTCGACCGGCTCTGATACCACCAATGTAACACCCCCCTTGGGCATTACCTCCTAATTACATGTAGAAATAAATTAAAAGGAAGGTTTACTGGTTGCTTACGGAAAAACTTTTATTATTTTCCTAAGTCTGAAAAATATGGGGTGTTACAATTTTTTTTCTTTTTCTTTTCTGCGGAGTACTTAATAAAATAGGATGCATAACACAATAGTACAAATTATATTATACCCACCAACATACATAGATTGATATTGTTCAAAAAAAAACTCTTGAAAATATTTCATTATTCACAACAGAATTTCAAGCAGGTTTTCAGACCACACAACAACTTTCTCAAAATATACAACTCAAAAGAGAAATCCTAAGCTGGTCGTTCTAAAGACAACTACTAGAAAGAACTCTATAGTTCTCCCCACAAAACCCTCGCCAACCTCTTCAAGGATTGGAAGTACTATCCTTAAGTGAGGTTAGGAACTTCTTGACACCACCTGTCCTTGTGTAACAAAGCACCACAACAAAGGTCCAGGAAAACCAATATATGGATGAATTACGACAACTACAAGCCCAAAACACAGAAACAACAAATACAGATAATCAATCATATTCAACATATAATTTCCAGTAAAAGCCTACTATCACATAATTCACCGTCATTGTTTTTTTGAAAAACATATGGCACTTCTATATTTCAACGTTCTATTCTAATCTCCGGAGATCCCAACTTCTTTAAAAGATGAGCTGATAAGGCTCGAATGCCAATAAGGCACAATGTGTATTTCCATAGCACTGCCCAAAACTCCTGGCACAGTGATCAACGTGTGTGGATGTCCATAACATACTGTCCAACACAAGGCACAGCAACCAAGGCATATGGACTTCATTGTCCATCAAGGCATAATGAAACAATGTAGCATGAAATACCTTACCCTTCAAGGCATTCATTCGAAACAACGTGGGCACGTTTGCCAAATACATGTAAAAACATCTTTGTTTCCGTAGCTTTTCTTTGTGTTTCATTCTTTCCTTCGTCGAGGCTCAAGGCTCACAATCATCCATAATTTTTCAATGTTTTAAAACTTTCATTGTTGACACAGGACCTTTTAGCCCGAGTGTTCAATCACAGCAGTCCTAGACCTGCGCACTAGTCTTAGACTTTGTGGTCGTAGAAAACAACTTTCACCTTTTTACTACTTTCAGCACGTTTTATCACAATGTAAGTAGGACACACAATCCACAACAAAAAAAAATAGGACACACAGTCCATAACAATGTGTCTAGGACACACAGTTCACAACAACGTGTATAGGACACACAGTCCAAAACAACGTATGTAGGACACATAGTCCACAACAACGTAAATAGGACACACAGTCCACAACTTCAAATATAGGACACACAGTCCACATCGTTGTGATACGGATCATGGATCCACGTGCTTTAACTCTAGTATCCAGACGTCTCGGTTACTAGGTCCACTTTTCAACGTTATTTTTCGTTCAGTGAAAATAGAAAACGAAAACTTTCGTAACTTTTCCAAGTTATCGGATAATTTTAATTTGGATAAAATCCTTTGAAAAACTACTTTTGAAATCTATCATTAAAAAAATCTTAAGTTATAGAAAATCTTTTTCTTTTCTGAAAATCCATTTCATTTTACAAGAACGCCTTTATCTAAAACTTAAAAGAGAAAACTTTTTGAGCAGAATGGCTCTAAAGGTGTTGGAAATAAAAATTTCCTTTCAACGGACTTGAAAATGAGCTTACTTTCCTTTGTGGTCTTTTTTCATGAGTTATCCTAAAAAATTCATATTTTTCTTAATATAAAATCTCTTAAGTTCCCAAAATAATTTGTTGTCATCTTCATAAAAAATTATTTTAAAGTTATTAAATATTCACCAAACGTTAAAATAATATTTGTCCTTCTCCTTTATCAAAATGTTACTTCAAAATTCAACATCTTTATTGTGTGGCTTTCCTCATAAGTTTTCTTACAGCTTTATCTTGCCTTAATAATTGAGCTCTAACCAATGGTTAGGTTTTCATGCAACAACTAAGCAACTTACAACAATTATAACACTGCCAACAAAATACATGTATTCAAAATTCATCACAAATCATATACGCATGTCAATCACTCCAATATATCATCAAAGCCGCACAAATTCAAAGATTTCACTAAAACAACCTCATCAACAATCAACTTCAACAACCACATAAAATCAAACACATCAAGGACATAGTTATTATAATTAAATATCCCTCAGGCTTTCTCCTCTAACCTGATTCGACAGGTAGTAAGAGTCTATGTTTTCCTGTCTTGCCCGAGCGAACTTTCTTTGTCCACAGCGTGACACAAGACTAAGAATTAAGCGAATGACTTAAATTAAAACAACAAAGTCACCTTATCTTTCCATGTATAAATTTTGGCCATGACTAGAAAAATGATGCTAGAGATGTCCGATTTCTTTAAATTCTTTAAATTCTTGGATTACATTTTATCCAAAACTTACTTATATATATATATATATATAAACACTTTAATCCCATTTTTTTAATCTTTACATAATGACTGGTTTATAGATCATTTCCACAAATCTTTACTTGATCATGTTAAAAGATAATATTTTCAAAAATCATATTTTTCATTAAAATTTTTAGGATGAACTCTTTTATAAAAGCATTTTCAGAACAACAGTGAGTTAAAATGTGAATGGCCACTCAAATGACTTTTAAAAGTTTTGAAAATTTAATTGAAGGTACCCAACTCACACATCAACGCAGTGAAGTTTGTCCCATATAAAAATTCAAATGCATTAATTTATTAAAAATGAAACACTGCCTCTGTTTGGACAGGATGTTTCCAAAAATCCACTTTCACCAATATGTAAATTTATGAAATTGTTTCTCTTCATATACACATGTAAAAATCTCATATCTTCAACCACACTTTTTTTATACTTCAGTATCAACCCAGAAAATTTTATAAATAATTTAACTTTCAAAATCATATTTAAAATCACCATGCAACCAACTATGTACATATTTTGGCAGACAGAATTTGGTTCCACTTTGACAGGTGTTTTGACCTTGTAAATCTTATCCAAATATCAACATATTATGTATCAAATTAAATCCCCAAAAGTATTGTTTCCAAATATGTATTTAGTTTTCTGAAATACGGTTTGTATAAAAAGTTATGGGCTCACAAAAATTGTATGTCATGCTGCCAGACTTGTGTTTTCACATATTCATTCACATGAAGTTCTTATTTTTCAATTTAGCATCATCCACAAGTCACAAACTCAACATGGAAGGGCCTTAGACCCTTAAATACATGCATGCATCAAAGGATTTTAGATCAAGCATGTGAAAATTGAACAAAACGCCAACTCTGCACTACCTAGGACATTTCGGCCAACCTATAGAAAATAGGTTTGAAGAAAATTTTTGTCACATGTAAATCAATAAAATGAAAGTAGATGTGAGTATGATTTCATAAAAATTGATTTCTTGTAAAAGAGATGTCTTTAAATATTTTTCTCTAATTTTTAACTAGAAATATGAACATGCAACATAAAGAAAATGACATGCATGTTGATGAAAAATATTTCTAAGAAAATAAAGAGTAAGATAGGAGAGTTATACCCTCTTGATGATGATGAGAAGAAGATATGCAAAGCCTTGATCTCTTCAAGAGCAAAATGGTGAAGAATGTGTGTAAGTGTGTGAGTAGTAGAGTATGTATGTGAGTGAACTCGAGAGAATAAGCAAAAGTGAGAGTGGGTGATGGAAAGGAGTATATATAGAGAGTGGAAAAGGTAGGGGGAGCTACTGGAAAAAAAGAGAGGGTTTTCACTTTTTTTATATTAAAAATCTTAAGTTTTTAAATAAAAAAAAGAAAAGGTTTCTTGCAAGTTTAAATAAAATGATAAAAGTAATAAATGAAACCACTCTTCAATATCACATCCATCGAGTTCACATCAAGTCTTTCAATTTTTGTTAAAATAAAATTTTAGATTTAAGTAAAATAATGGTTACTTGTCAAAATAAAAAAAATAATTGTGTGTAAGGTCATGATGTTGTGTAATAAATGGAGTTACTATTCAAGTCTCATCAAATTTGCATCAAATATATTTTAAATATTTTTTTTTCGTTTCAGTTCCATCGATTTCCCGACTGTGAAAGCCGATCTTATTTTCTTCGTAAATTTTCACCCAGAAAAATTAATTATGAAGTAATTAGAAATGAATAATTTTAAAATCATGGGAATTGTTGTAAATATTTTACGAAATCTACAGTTTTATTTTTTGAGTCGAAATGCGTTTTATGGATCAGTAAAGTCTTACTGATAGTGAAAATGCAAACCGTTTTTGTCTGAAATTTCAACCGGAATTTTAATTGTAGCTTCCTATAAAATGAATCATGAAAATAATTTTAGTTTATCAAAATAATCCCTCAATTTAAAATAATAAACACACATATACCTGCATAAACACAGATTATTAAGAAACAGAAAAAATGGGGTGTTACATTACTACCCCACTAAAAATAAATTTCGTCCTCGAAATTTCTTGACCCCGAATTATACAGGATCTTGTATCCCAAGATCCTATATTGTATTTTTCGTCGCATACCACTCTTCTATCGATAGCCTCATAACACCATTGACCCCCAAGGTCCATTACTGTACTTTCTACCTTTAATTCTTCCTTAGGTGACAATGAAATCCACGCTTATTCTTCGTTCTACTTATCCTCAATTCCGTCTTCCTATTATTAACAAATCCATCTTAATTTCTCACAAATAAAGATATAATCAAAACTTAATCTCCTCTTCCTTTAATACTAATCCATTAGAAAGGCCTTCATTCAACATCTTGAACTATTACTATCAACATCAAGATTTAAACTAAGATTCCTACTTTTCTTACAGCATACATATCCATTTCTACTCAAAATTCTATGTTGCAGTTTCAGTTGTTTCATTCCTCTTATTTCTAACTCCATAACATAATTCATTCCTATGTCGTTCTCTTTCATCCTCAAAATTTTCTACCATCAGATTATATCCAATATTCATGACTTTAAACTTAGTTCCTCCCACAAGAAGGATAAAATCAAAACTTAATCACTTATATTTTTTTCTTATCACTGATCCATTAGGAACTAATTTCTCACATATAATTCTCATATTCATTACCAAGATAAAAACTAACTTTACCCAACATACATCAACTTCCTACTCGAGGTATACAATTGTAATCTTAGCCCCTCTCTGAACGTAGTCTACTTTTCCAGATTCTATCAAAATAACATACTTCAAGTCTCCAATCAAAGTGTCGTAATACTCCTTAAGATGATCTGAAGTTGAAAAGGAACCTCATTGAGTAGTGTAACAACCTATTTTTATTACGTTTTTTTTTTATAAAAGGCTGAGGTGTGCAAAGGCATCACAATAGGGAAAGTGATCCCATCTAGGTTGGCACCAAAGACCCTACCCATCATTTGCAGCACACCAAAAATTTATTAAAAAGAAAGAAAAGATAAATACAAAGCATGGGGGGACTAAAGCCAATACCCATGGAAGAATCAAAAGGAATTTATGAATCTGAAATTAGGCAATCCTAATTTATTCCTAAGAAGGTCCTCAGAAATAAAATTAGGAGGCAAGTCCCACCAGAAATGACCCTGGTTCTTCACTCCAAAAGCTGCTAGCTTGTCTGCACAAGTGTTTCCCTCTCTAAAGACATGGGAGACCCTAAATTGCATTTTGGAGACCAGCACCAAGCAGTTTTTCCATCTATTTCTTAGAGTCCAAGGCACAATACTAGGGGAAGAGAAGGCTTGCGCAACTAACTGAGAGTCACACTCAAGCCATAATCTGGTCCATCCCCACTTAAAAGCAGCTTCAATAGCAATCATTACAGCCATCAGTTCAGCATGAAGAGCAAAAGAGAGGCCAATGTACCTGGAGAAACATCCCAGAAAAGCACCTCTATAATCTCTAAAAATCCCAGCACTAGCAGCATGACCTGGCACTCCTCTAGAAGCCCCGTCTGTGTTGCATTTGATCCAGTGGTAAAGAGGAGGAGACCAATCTACCTGCTTGATAGAGGGGGCCTTGTTCAGATGAGCATCTATACCAAAGGCTTTTAAGATCATGAACTCTTCCAGAGAAGAGGACACAGAGCCCTTAGAGTGCATACCCGAAATCCTGACTGAGCTGCTTATGAGGCTAATGGCTCTTAAAACTGGGACTCTAACATTATTAAACATGGTTTGATTCCTACTATGCCAGATGAAGTAATTCACAAAAACCAAAGTAGCTGTGACAGTATCCTTCACCTGACCACCTTTGAAGCTATGCACTATATTGAATACCGAAGCAGTGGAAGTTAGATCAATAGACTGCTTCAAGATAGAGGCCAGCCAGGACCAAATTGTTTTTGCAAACTTACACCTGAAAAAGAGATGATCAGAAGATTCAAAGGCTGAACAACAGAGATCACACATTGAGACTGTGATGCAGCCTTTAGCTTTTAGGCAGTCATCCACAGGAAGCTTGTTGTGGTTGAGCCTCCAAGTAACCAGAGCTTTTGAGGGAGGGATGAAGGAGTTCCATATGCCTCTGATCCACTGATTAGCAGGAGGGGTAGGAGAGACATGTTGGCCGGTTTGAAGGACAGGCTGCCATCATCCGAGGCCGTCCAAACTAAAGTGTCCACAGGGTTTTCAAATGCAGGGAGGATAGTCCTTCTAATGTCTGCTGCTAACCCAGGGACTGCTGCACGTGGTTGGAAGGGATGTGCCAACCATCAGTGTCAATGAAGTCCGAGACAGATGCCTTTAGAAGATGATGCATAGACTCAGGTAAATCCAACGAATCAACTACTGTTTTGTCCATCCATTTATCCAACCAGAAGTTTATCATTAGACCATTACCAATCACCCAAGTAGCATTAGAGATCACTTGATGATAGTATGTTTTAAAGCCTGACCATAAAGAGGACTTAACATAGGAGACATGATGCCTATTTTTAATAAATCTTGCCTTTAAGAAACAGGCCCAATTATCAGAGGAAGACATTACCTCCCAGCACAGCTTTAAGGTGGCAGCAGAATTTAACTGCCTCATTGACTTTAGGTCCAGACCACCCTCTTTTAGAGCCAAACAGACCTTCTTCCAGGATACTGTCACCAATTTCCTTTTATAGATGTCACCAGACCAAACAAAATTTCTTATGTAGGAGTCTAGCAGTTTGAGTAAAGCAGCTGGCCATTGGTAGACATGAAAGATATATAAAACCATATCATTGACTGTTGAGTTAACTAATTGGACTCTCCCCATGATTGACAAAAGGGATCCCTTCCAAGAGCACAGTTTCTCCTTTAGTCTATCTACAATTGGCTGGAGATGGCGAGCTTTAGGCTTACCCTTGAAAAATTGGAATCCAAGGTAGCAAAAAGGTAGACATCCATTAGAGAAGCCAAGAGTCTGCCTGAGTGCCTGCATTCTTTGAGCTGAGACTGAGCCCACAAAGAACTTACATTTGTCATGACTTAGCAGCTGACCAGAAACCTCTCCATAGAGTCTAAAGATCCTCCTCTTGGTTCCCTTAGAAAAGACCATGATATCATCTGCATATAAACAGTGGGAGGGAGTCTGGAATCCTCTAGGGCCTGCCATAGGCTGCATTGCATTGGAGTCAATCAGGAAGGAGATTGCCCTGCTCAAAACATCCTCTGCTAGGCAGAATAATAGAGGGGGGAGCAGATCCCCTTGTCTCACACCTCTGCTACAAGAAATATAGCCAGCAGGGTGGCCATTTACCAGAAAAGATAATCTGGATGATTTCAAGATGGTACTGATCTAGCTGCAAAACAAAGGACTGAAACCAAATGCTACTAGGACTTTCTGCAGAAAATTCCAATCAAGGGTGTTAAAGGCCTTTTTTATATCAAACTTCAGGGCCACATTACCTCCAAAAGACTTACTGTCCAGCAGGTTAATAGCCTGAGGTTGTAAGGATGCATTCTGAGATTTTTCTACCAGGAATGAATCCTCTTTCTTTGCTTAGAGATGATCCTGGGAGCAATCTTAGCAAGCCTATCAGCAAGCACCTTGGTGATGACTTTGAATTGGAAGTTAGCCACAGCTATTGGTCTGTAATCTTCTATCTTTTCTGCTTCAGGGAACTTAGGGATTAACACCACTGTATTGGAGTTTAAACCAGGTAGGATCCAGTTGTGCTTGAAAAACTGAAGCACCGAGTTACACACATCTTCTCCCACTATTTCCCAGAATGTTTGGAAGAAGCATCCTCCAAAGCCATCCGGCCCTGGAGATCCATCACCATTCATGGAGAACACAACAACCTTGATTTCCTCTTTAGTAGGAAGATCTGACAGCGTGCAATTATCTTCCATTGTCACTAAGTTAGGAATTACTTGCTGCACTAGATCATTCTCAGTGCAATGATTTTCTGAGCCATACAGGTTTGTAAAGTATTGGACCACATGATGCTCCATATCAGATTAGGAGTCCAAGATAACATCTCCTTACTTGAGAGTCGACATATGCTGGGTTGATTGCCTAACCTTAGCCATTATGTGGAAGAAGGATGTGTTTCTGTCTCCATCAGAAAACCAGTGCAAGTTAGTCTTCTGCTTCCAGAAAGATTCCTCAACATTCAAAGCTTTTTTCAAAGAGAACTGATAGTGTGATTTTACATCATGTTTTCTGTACACTTTTGCATGCATTTTTCATATAGATTAGGCATTCTTTATTTGATTTTAGTTAGATTTTCCCTTGGAACGGGTGAAGCGGTTTCTTGGTGTTGTTTTGCAGGAATTCAATGTAAAAATGCTCAGAATTAGCCTTGATGGAGCTTGAATGAAATAGAGCCTAAAAGAGAAGAAATTGAGCCAAGCAGAATTCTGGAGATTCGCCCCGCGAGACTAGATTCACCTCGCGACCCTGAAGTTGACTGTTCCAGAAAATGGAAGTCTTTCTGGTTCACCTCGCGAACCATGTTTCGCCTCGCGAGTCTGGGGACCAGAAGCCATCACGCCCAGGCCCTGATGCTCCTCACGGGCATATTTGAGAAGCACTTTGCTTACTCGCGTCGCGAAGCCACTCTCGCCTCGTGAGAGTTCAATTCCCTGAAGTTCAGATTTTTAACTTTCACCTCGCGAGAGGCCATTCGTCTCGCGAACGAGCGCAGAACTGATTGGTATAAGTTGCTGTTTTAGGGCAGAAAGAGGGAGTTTTTTGGGAGCTTTTTGTTGGGCACTTGGAGGCACTTGGAGGCTGCGGTTGGACTAGGGTTCCAACCCTAGTAGGGGATGTTTTCCTTGCTCTGGGAATGGAAGAAGATTGGAGGATTCTTCTATGAGTGTTCTTCATCTCTTCTCTCCTTCTCTTTTGTATTCTCATTTATCATGAGTAGTTAAATCCCCTATTGTTGGGGTTAGATGATTACTTTTCTAAACTTGTTTGTATTTTGATTTGGTTGTTTTAATGCAAGTCTCTATTTCTTTATGAGTATGTGATTCTGTGCTTAATGCTTTCCTTGGCTTAGCTACCCATAGGAATGATATGTTGCTTTGATAGACAATTGACAGATTGATGTTAAGGCATGCTCATGAATCATATGCCAAGTAGTTCAAGAATCTAGACATAGGTGTTGGCTGCTTGCAATCTTATAAGTCTTGACTTAATGCAAAATCTCAGGTTAATCCACCTAAGACATTAGGGTTTAATTTGGGGTTTTAGGCTCATTCCACCTAAGACATTAGGGCTTGAGTATCTTAGAAAAGGCTTGATTGTCATAATTGAATTAGGACTTGTGTTAGAAACCATTTCATTGCAATTAAGGGAGGATTAGTGTAGTCTAACCCTGACAATCTTAACCGCATTTCTGTTGCCTTCCAAGTGTTCGATAAAATTCCCAAAAGACCAAAAAAATATTTTATTTCTTTATTTTATGATCTCTTCATACCATAGTTTAGTCTAGATAGTTGTTGAGTTTGTGAATTGGTAATTGGCAACCGATCCCTGAGGACGACATCCGGTCTCACCACCGTATTACTTGTTTGCGACAAGGTGCACTTGCCTTTATTCTAAAAATTCGCATCAAGAACTGGGCCAAAGTCTCCTTAGCCTTTAACTCATCCGAGTAACCTTCAACTGAGATCTCCTGCTGGATGGCATCTAAGTCACAGATGGCAGTGTCCACCCTTAGTTTAACATCTCTAAACACCTGTTTATTCCATACTTTGAGATCAGCTTTTAACCACTTTAGCTTCTGCATGAGAACAAACATAGGACAACCACTGACTGGCCTGGACCATGCCTGCCTTACCACTCTTACACAATCACTATGCTCACTCCACATTTTAAAGTACTTGAACATTTAAGGCTTTAAATCTATCCCTTTCTGCAGGGACAGAAGGATAGGGAAGTGATCTGATTTATGCCTATGGATAGTGCAGCAACCAATCTTATCCCAGAAGGAAATTGCCTCTTCACTCACAATTGCCCTATCCAGTCTCAGTTCTGTATGATCTCTATCAGTCCTCCCATTTGACCAGGTGAACTGGGCTCCCTTGGTATCAATGTGGATCAGATGGTTTACATCTGTCCAAGAACCAAACTCCTCACAGGATTGTCTTAGAGGAGGGTTTCCACCACGTTTCTCATGAGCACCTACCACGGCATTGAAGTCACCAATGTAAGTCCAAGGACCCTTATAAGATATGGACAAAGCTGTAAGGTCCTGCCATAAAGTCCTTCTTGCCTGAAAAGAGGTTGCAGCATAGATGCCTGCAAAGTAAGTAACCTGAGTGCCCTGACTCAAAGAGAAGGAACATTGCTGAGAGGATGCATAAATTGCATTTGGGGACAGCTCCTTCTTGCAAAGACACCAAATATTAGGGGATCTATCGTCCCTATCATTAACCATAAAAGCCCTCAAGCCAAGCCCATTCCAGAAAGACAATTGGATGGAGTCAAAACTGACCCAAGGCTTAGAGATCAGAACCAAGTCTGGTTTATGCAAAATACACATCTTCTTCAAGACAAGCCTAGTTTCCTTATTGCCTAGGCCTCTTGCATTCCAATAGATAACTTTCATCGGATAGTGTTTTTGGGTCCACCCTTTGCACGGGTATTATGAGTCTTATTCTGAATGTTCATCTGTTTTCTCAATTTCTTCTTCTGCGATTTAGACCTCACCGGAGTTAATTCTGAATCCTCTTTTTCATTTGTAGTGGAACCTTCCAATTCCTCTTCCTGGTCAGCCAAGAATTTGGCTACGACTTTCATATCTTGTTGTACTATTTCTGGAATATGCCTGTTCTCCAACACTGGGGAAATCTCATAGGAGCAAATATAGGAGTCACTCTGAGCCCCAGGAGTAGGAGAGATATGAGTAGCCAAGGTATTAAGATCAGTTGAAGAATTATGCTCAGGTAAAGAGTCTGAAACATACTCATCAGCCGTCCTGTCTTGAAGAGGCTTAGTACCCTGATTGGATTGATCAAAAATTGTTTCAACAGATTCATTGTCATACTCATGCTGAACATTACCAACATGATTTACCTTTTCCAGCTCATCCATCTGAATCTGCTGGATCACATAAGGGACCTGATCAGGCAAATTTGTACCACTCGTGCCAGCAACATGATTTCCTCCTTTGAAGATAGGATCTTGGGAAGCGGCTTTACCTTTGTCAACAGGTAGAGCTGTAGCCATATCAGCAAAGGTCTCTGGATTGTCCCCATTATCATTATGAGCTTCCTTATTCGGCTGCCCTTCCTTGGTCTTTTCAACAAATTTACTAGTTCCCTTTTTGGCTTGCTTTCCTCTCTGGGCCAAAATCACAGCAGCCTTGTTTTCCTCATGGTTAACCAGCTTCTTTTTGCAGTTTGACAAAGAATGCCCAATAACCTTGTAAGAGGAACAGAAGGAAGGAAGGTATTCATATTCCACCCGCACATGAAAAGCATGGTCATTCCTTTCAACCCTTAGTGTCTCTCTAAGTTGGCAGAGTAGATCAATATCCACCAGTATTCTTGTAAAATGGCCCAAGGTTCTATTTTTTGTGGCATCATCCAGATATAACGGAGAGCCAATCCCCCTTGCTATTGAGAACAGAATTTTTGGCCGCCAATATTCAAGCGGGAGATCAAAGATTCGAATCCAACATTGCACCTTAGTTTGCTTAACCAAAGAAGGGTTAAAATCTGGAGTCCACTCAAATAATCTTAGCACTCCTGGATCAAGATTCTAGGAGCCTGCAGCCAGCACCCTTCTCAGATCCTCCATGCAGGAGAAGGAAAACTCAAAAAAACCTCTCCCAATAGGAATCTGCTTCCACTGGGATATCGGCTGCCACAGTTTAGATAGCTTGGCTTTCAAGTCATCCACTTTGATCGGGGTATCACCTTTTCAAAGGAGGATTCTCCCATGCAGGCTAATTCTTGATGATTCCAGCCCAACTAGATACTCATCCTCTCAGTATCCGAATCACCATCGTGTCTCCCATTACTCTAGGGACCTGGAAGGCGGCTCATGGGGATGTTGCAGGCTTTATTCAACGCTTGCACAAACGATTTTTTGTGTGGAGCCTGATCCACACCTAGGGACAAAGAGGCGGGGATACGAGAAGGAGGGGGGACAGCGGATGGAGAAGGAGCAAGGGTGTGAGGGGGGAGATTCTGGGAATAGGCATTGCCATGGGGCTACCATGACGCGACTGCATGCAAAACCCTAAAAGTACAGGCGGAACAAAACCCTACAGTAAAAATATATTTATTTATATTTTTAATTGAGACATAGGAAATGATTTTGGATAAAAAAAATCATATATGGAACTTACTCTACGGTAGGAAGCTCTGGTTAAAATTTTGGTTTAAAACTCAGACGGAAACCGGTCTGCCTTTTTTAACTGACAGTATAATTTTATACTGACAGAAAACCCTAATTTGGCCCGAAAACTGAAATTTGTAGATTTTTTTTTATTTTGTCCCTGAGGAAGTCTACTTTCCAAATTTATGATCAGAAATAAAATATTATGTGTATTCGGGCGAATTTTGGTGAAAGTTCGAAAGGAAAACAGTCGGTGTTTTCACTAACAGCAAGATTTTAATGATCATAAAACCTAATTTTGACTCGTGAATGAAATGGTTTATATTTAAATCATATTTTCAACGAGTCTGGTTAGTTTGAAAATTTTCAGTCGAAAACGAAATATTACGCTTTTATTCGGGCGTAAAACCCTAATAAGGAAACTGACAGAATCAGTAATGGAATTGCAGAGACAAAATAGGACACCAGAGGAGCTAAGCTATGGGATGACTCATCAAGAATTTATGATGCAATTAATGTTAGAAATTATGAGTTTTTAAGCAAAATGACCAAAATGCCCTTTTAGCTTAACCTAACCAAAGTAAAGTTAGATTTTAACAATGGTTAAGGAACCATGGTTAGTGTACGTGGTCTAAAATCAGCCACACCACTCAATTATTGTGAGCCACATAAATAATTAACCTTAGTTAGCAAGGTAGCCCTAGTTAAGTTAATTATTAACTATGGTAAGCTTATATTAATTAAATATTCCTAAAAGCTATTAATCTAAGCTTAACAAACCAAACAAGGCATAAGATTACTCCTATATATACCCCCTAAACCGCATCCCCCTCCCCACTTTTTATTCATCTTCTTCACATCATCTTCTTCATATTTCTTCATTTAAACACATAAACTCCATTGTTAACTTCCCAAAGCTTCAAGTGTTCTTGTAACAAGCTAGCTAGGATCATCCTCCTCCTTCATATCCTTCAAACTAGTGAGGTAACATGATCATCTCCTTCCTTTCTAAGATCTTGTTCTTCATTTTTCATGTTCTTATTTTCAAATCTAGAACTTTAAAGAATTCTAGAAAATTGTAGAAAAATCATAAAAATGTGAAACCAATTTCTATGATCTAGTTATGAACCTTACTTGAATTATCCAAAAGCATGTGATCAAAATCATTTCTTTCCTATTGAACCCTATTTGGCCGAACCTATGTAGTAAAATGGGTTTGGTGTTTTGTTGTTTGTTTTGAAAGTTAGTGTTTGATTTGAGTTCTATAATACTTGTAGAGTTTAAATCCAAGAGCTTAGGTTCAACAAAAATCCCTAGCTTAATTTCCTATACAAGGCTGAAACCCTCATGAAAAGGGGTTTGAGGATTTTGTTCTTCTTTTTGAAAACTAAAGCTTGAGTTGAGTTCTTTAGTACTTATATGATATAACTCCAAGAGATTTTAATCAAAAACAATTTCTAGCCTATTTTAAACCTTGAGGCCGAAACCCTAACCTAGTTGGCTAAAGGATTTTGTTTCATAATTGTAACTAATAACACTTAATCTTTGTTAGTGAATACTCTAGGAATTAGTATCTAAAATATTGGATTAAGAAAATAACCCTAGCCTCATTTTGAGTAGTTGGCCGAAACTAGCACCATATGGCTATATTTAGAGTTGTTTGATTAATTTGTTAATTTGGTGATTTGGTTGAAGGTGGTTTTGGTAACTCGTGGCAGGATATCGAGAATCGTCGATTTCGTATTTCCGGTGGTAACTTAGGTGGGGGAAAGAACCATTCCATCGTCGAAAACGATAAGTAGTATATTATATAATGATTGTGTAGGGCGACCTAACCCTTACTAGTAGTCGAGTAATCGACAAGACCAAAATTACTTTGGAAACATTTTCTGTAAAACCAATGGTGATTTGGGGATTGTAGGTTTATCGACATTAGGTTGATTATATGATATTGGGGATGTCTAACTTTATGTTGCTGAATTTACTGTGATATACTGGTTGAGGTATTCCATCTGCATGTGACGTATCATTTTGGTGTTTGAATATTTATGATATTGAGGATGTTTGTTGTCTGTCACGGCCGTGATGGTTGTCATGGCCAGGCTGTGACATGTTCTGTTTTGTAGAATTCTTGCATTTGATGTTTGTCATGGCCGTGACATAGTCTGACTTTGTTATTTATTTGTTTTGGTTATTATGGTTTGGTTGTGATAAATTGCTTTATATGATATTGAGATATTTGAATATTCCGTTGATTACTATGTTATGCATGATTTGTCTGGTTTGATAAATTGCTTAGTTAAATTTTAAGTAAAGATATATGTTTCTCGGAGATATTTTGTTTGGGGTGAGAGCTTGAATATAAATTAGAGGTGCCTATCTATTATTTTATAGAATTGATGTGATTTAGAATGTAAGTGGAGGTTATGAGGAAAGCTTGAGGCACTAGCTTGTTATTGATAAAAGTCAGTGAGAATCATATGTTGCATTGTTGTTCATAACCGTGTATTTGAGATACACAAGGTCCGAAGTTCTCGTGGACCGTTCCAAATCAGAAGTTAAGTTGTGCAACTATAGTGTCATTTCTATGCATGATCACCCTTGATAGAGATGAGAGAAAGAACCAGAGTCTGCATTGGCGGTACTGTGCAGCTATAGTGTCATTGCTTTTCATGAGCATTCTTACCATGGATGAGAATGTGCACCGATGTTGGGAACGCGTCACTTGGACGACTGGCTGATATTCCTAATGAGGGATGTGTGACAGGATTAGTGGTGGCCACATCAGCATAAAGGGTTAGTTGCATGAGTTGGAGGGTCGAGGATGATGTTATAAAGTATGGATGATTGTAGATTGTGAGTGATGTATGTTTGAGACTATTATTGTATTATATGCTATGAATATTTTCCACTTATGATGATAGAACTGTATCTTATCTCCCCATTTCTGTATTTTTGTGTATGTCTACTTTACTACGTCAGAACACCCAATGGAAGAATATGTTGCTGAGGAGATGGATGGAACCTTGGATGAAACGGATGTTGCTGAGGAGTTGGATGAAACTCCATATGAAGCTGACGCTGGAGAACAACCTACTGATCCTAATAATATAACGTAGTAAGTTTAGGGCCAGTGAGTCATGTATAAGACATTTTTATTTTCCTCTAGTTATAAGCAGTTTGTATCAATAAGTACCCGTGCGGGATCCTACTGAGAGGATACACTAAACAGTGTTGTGTAAAATAAATGATAATTATATGTGTATTTATGTAATATAACTTTGGAGTTCTTATATTTGCAGAAGTTATATGATTATTAATTAAGTTTTAATTTTTACGTATTTTCAATGATAAGCGCCTGATTAAGTAAATAAATAATAAGGTTTTAATTTAATAATACAATGGGGCACAACGGGGTGTCTCAAGTAGGATTATCTAACTCATCAATCTTGAACTTCCTCAGAAACTTAACTTTTTATAAAATTTTATTCCTCTCGCTCGAATCCATTTCAGTGAAATTATTCTTCACATTTTGTTCACAACACACACAGTAGTTCCTATTCAAGATATCCCATCGTCGTCTTAGTTTCCATTGAACATATTCTACCACTCCAAAATTATATCATAATCATACATTTCAATCTTAAAGAACATGATTACACTCCTTAATGCAACTATAACCAAAAAGGAATCACTTCGGTTTGAATCTTCTAAAACCATAAATCTTAAAATTCTCTAACAACTTAGTTTTACTCAAGAACTCCTCTTTATTGCTCCTGTTCAGCTTAGGGAAACTAATATAGACAGTTCTCTATAAATCTTCAAACTCATAAAATCAATCTTAACCATGGATACTGATCATTACCCTAGATCCCTTTAACAGTGTTCTGCCTCGATCAACATCTGATTCATAAAAATTTCCTCTCTTACTGTCATTGATCTTAAGGATTCACATCTTACTAGCCACAACTATACCTCAACAAAACTTTGGTCACTTCTTATCCATCCAGCTAAAGAGATGATCGTAGTCAAATACTACCCTTACTCCCAAATCAACTTCCTATAGATCATGTTATTTTTCGTGCTCGTCTACTCGAGTTGAGGGTGATACGTTAAAATCAATCTCAACATGTCCTCAATACTTGGAGTAGATTTTCATGACAACATTGGCAAATTTCGGGTCTTCATTTGGAAACGAAATTTGAAGATATTCCATGGAGTCTGGTCAGTCCTCTGATACCCATGTCGGTTAGCTTATCTACTGCATAATGGATCTTAACAGATAAGAAGGATGTTATCTTCGTCAGCCTGTCCATGATCGCTCGAAAGAAAAAGAATCTCTCGGAGTTCTTTCAATAAACGAAATCCATCGCGACACTAATTTCTTGACTAGGAATGTCTCAAGCATCAAGTTATCTCTCTTTTACTATACTCGACTAACTCTGACATCCTGGTGTGAATCAGATACCCATCCTCATGACTCATGAGATAGATTACATGTCAATGACAATTGTAGGGTAAAGTTGATCAAGAATGACAAATCCTTTCTAACTATAACAAGGCATGGTCTTGGACGTTACATAAAGAATTTTTTTTTCAAGAAGAGTAGTTTCTTGATTTCATTTTCACAAACATCTAGAAGAGAATTTCATCGATTCGAAAGATTCAGGAACATTCCATATGAAAAAAAAGATTCTTCAATTAGGTTCGTGGATGTAAAAATGCATGGCCAATACAAATTTACAAACATGAATCTAATAAAGTTGCTCCTTCCATTAGAATTTTACTTGGATAGTTTTAACTCTGAGAGTAGTCAACGTACTACAAGACGTTTGTCAAACGATGATTTCAAAGGGAATTAGTCTGACAAAATTGGATTAAGTCACATTTACCAAAAGTAAAAGTGACTAGCATGAGCTTCATCGAGAAGCTTTTGTTACTAAGAAATCGCTTGGGTTATAACTCATGAAATAGTTAGAACCATTTTAAGAGTTTTGATAAATTTCAAATCATACTCAAGAAAGTTCATCTGACGCACACAAACTTGAATTGTACGATTGTTTGATACAACCATAAGGACTCGAAGAACAAATGTCAACTGACACCTTCATAAAGAATCAAATAGTACAGTGAGGAGTTTTCTTAAACATGAGACACTCATTCTACTAGTGAAGATCCGGATTGGTTTGTCTCGACTTCATACAAGCACAAAGGTCTTTTTAAACACGCATTAATCCGGTTTGTTGTCGCCTTCCACATTCTTCTCTGAACTGCGTACGATAATCGATGACTTAGCACATCTTTTAGCTCTGATACCACCATTGTAACACCCCCATTGGGCATTACCTCCGAATTTCATGTAGAAATAAATGAAAAGGAAGGTTTACTGGTTGCTTCCGGAAAACCTTTTATTATTTTCCTAAGTCTGAAAAATATGGGGTGTTACAATTTTTTTCTTTTTCTTTTCTGCGGAGTACTTCATAAAATAGGATGCATAACACAATAGTACAAATTATATTATACTCACCAACATACATAGATTGATATTGTTCAAAAACAAACTCTTGAAAATATTTCATTATTCACAACAGAATTTCAAGCAGGTTTTCAGACCACACAACAACTTTCTCAAAATATACAACTCCAAAGAGAAATCCTAAGCTGGTCATTCTAAAGACAACAACTTGAAAGAACTCTATAGTTCTCTCCACAAAACCCTCGCCAACCTCTTCAAGGATTGGATGTACTATCCTTAAGTGAGGTTAGGAACTTCTTGACTCCACCTGTCCTTGTTTAACAAAGCACCACAGCAAAGGGCCATGAAAACCTTATATATTGTAAGGGTGAGATACCAATATATGGATGAATGATGACAACTACAAGCCCAAAACACAAACAACAAATACAGATAATCAATCATATTCAACATATAATTTCCAGTAAAAGCCTACTATCACAGAATTCACCGTCATTTTTTTTTGAAAAACATATGACACTTATATATTTCAACGTTCTATTCTAACCTCCGGAGATCACAACATCTTTAAAAGATGAGCTGATCAGGCTCGATTGCCAATAAGGCACAACGTGTATTTCCACAGCACTGCCCAAAACTCCTGGCACAATGATCAACGTGTATGGATGTCCATAGCATACTATCCAACACAAGGCACAAAACCAAGGCATATGGACTTCATTGTCCATCAAGGCACAATGAAACAACGTAGCATGAAATACCTTACCCTTCAAGGCATTCATACGAAACAACGTGGGCACGTCTACCAAATACATGTAAAAACATCTTTGTTTTCGCAGCTTTTCTTTGTGTTTCATTCTTTCCTTCGTCGAGGCTTAAGGCTCCCGATCATCCATAAATTTTCAATGTTTTAAAACTTCCATTGTCGACACAGGACGTTTTAGCCCGAGTGTCCAATCACAACAGTCCTAGACCCGTGCACTAGTCTTAGACTTTGTGGTTGTAGAAAACAACTTTCACCTTTTTACTACTTTCAGCACGTTTTATCACAACGTATGTAGGACACACAGTCCACCACAACAAAAATAGGACACATAGTCCATAACAATGTGTCTAGGACACACAGTCCACAATAATGTGTATAGGACACACAGTCCAAAACAACGTATATAGGACACACTGTCCACAACAACGTAAATAGGACACACAGTCCACAACTTCATATATAGGACACACAGTCCACAGCGTTGTGATACGGATCATGGATCCACGTGCTTTAACTCTAATATCCCGACGTCTCGGTTAGTAGGTTCACTTTTCAACGTTATTTTTTGTTCAGTGAAAATACAAAACGCAAACTTTCGTAACTTTTCCAAGTTATCGAATAATTTTAATTTGGATAAAATCCTTTGAAAAACTACTTTTGAAATCTATCTTTAAAAAAATCTTAAGTTATAGAAAATCTTTTTCTTTTCTAAAAATCCATTTCATTTTACAAGAACGCCTTTTTCTAAAACTTAAAAAAAAAACTTTTTGAGGAGAATGGCTCTAAAGGTGTTGGAAATAAAAATTTCCTTTCAAACGACTTGAAAATGAGCTTACTTTTCTTTGTGGTCTTTTTTCATGAGTTATCCTAAAAAATTCATATTTTTCTTAAAATAAAATCTCTTAAGTTCCCAAAATAAATTTTTTTCATCTTCATAAAAAATTATTTTAAAGTTATTAAATCTTCACCAAACACTAAAATAATATTTTTCCTTCTCCTTTATCAAAAAATGTTGCTTCAAAATTGAGCATCTTTATTGTGTGGCTTTCCTCATAAGTTTTCTTAAAGCTTTTATCTTGCATTAATAATTGAGCTCTAACCAATGGTTAGGCTTTCTTGCAACAACTAAGCAACTTACAACAATTATAACACTGCCAACAAAATACATGTATTCATAATTCATCACAAATCATATACGCATGTCAATCACTCCAATATATCATCAAAGCCGCACGAATGCAATGATTTGTGTAAGAGTCTTTGTTTTCCGGTGCTTCCCAGAGCACATAGTTATCATAATTAATTATCTCTCAGGCTTTCTCCCCTTACCTTATTCGATCGGTAGTAAGAGTCTTTGTTTTCCGGTGCTGCCCAGAGCAAACTTTCTTTGCCCACAGCGTGCCGCAAGTCTAAGAATTAAGCGAATGACTTAAATTAAAACAACAAAGTCACCTTATCTTTCCATGTATAAATTTTGGCCATGACTAGAAAAATGATGCTAGAGATGTCCAATTTCTTTAAATTCTTGGATTACATTTTATCCAAAACTTACTTATATATATATAGATATATATATATATATATATATATATATATATATATATATATACATATATATATACACTTTAATGCCATATATATTTTTTTTTATCTTTACATAATGACTGGTTTATAGATCATTTTATGCCCAAAAATCTTTACTTGATCATGTTAAAAGATAATATTTTCAAAAATCATATTTTTCAGTAAAATTTTTAGGAAGAACTCTTTTATAAAAGCATTTTCAGAACATCAATGGGTTTAAAATGTGAATGACCACTCAAATGACTTTTAAAATTTTTGAAAATTTAATTGAAGGTATCCAACTCATACATCAACACAGTGCAGTTGGTCCCATGTAAAAATTCAAAGGCATTACTGTTTGCATAGGATGTTTCTAGAAATCCAATTTCACCAATATGTAACTTTATAAAATTGTTTCTCTTCATATACACATGTAAAAATCTCATATCTTCAACCACACTTTTGTTATACTTCAGTATCAACCCAGAAAATTTTATAAAGAATTTAACTTTCAAAATTATATTTAAAATCACCAAGCAACCAACTATGTACATATTTTCACAGATAGAATTTGGTTCCACATTGACCATGTTTTGACCTAGTAAATTTTATCCAAATATCTACATATTATATATCAAATTAAATCCCCAAAAGTCTTCTTTCCAAATATGTATTTATTTTTTAGAAATACGGTTTGTATAAAAGGTTATGGGCTCACGAAAATTGTAAGTCATGCTGCCAGACTTGTGTTTTCACATATTCTTTTACATGAAGTTCTTATTTTTCAATTTAGCATCATCCACAAGTCACAAACTCAACTTTCAAGGGACTTAGACCCTTAAACACATGCATGCATCAAAGGATTTTAGATCAAGCATGTGAAAATTGAATAAAACACCAACTTTGCACTACCTAGGGCATTTCAGCCAACCTATATAAAATAGGTTTGAAGAAATTTTTTGTCACATGCAAATCAATAAGATGAAAGTAGATGCGAGTATGAGTTCATAAAAATTGATTTCTTGTTAAAGAGATGTCTTTAAAGATTTTTCTCAAAAATTTTAACTAGAAATATGAACATGCAACATAAAGAGAATGACATGCATGTTGATGAAAAAGATTTCTAAGAAAATAATGAGTAAGAGAGGAGAGTTATACCCTCTTGATGATGATGAGAAGAAGATGAGCAAAGCCTTGATCTATTTAATAGCAAAATGGTGAAGAATGTGTGCAAGTGTGTGAGTAGTAGAGTATGTATGTGAGTGAACTCGAGAGAATAAGGAAAAGTGAGAGTGGGTGATGGAAAGGAGTATATATAGAGAGTGGAAAGGGGAGGGGGCGCTACCAGAAAAAAAGAGGGTTTTAAATTTTTTTTATATTAAAAAGCTTAAGTTTTTAAATAATAAAAGAAAAGGTTTCTTGCAAGTTGAAATAAAATGATGAAAAGTAATGAATGAACCACTATTCAATATCACATCCATCAAGTTCACATCAAGTCTTTCAATTTTTGTTAAAATAAAATTTTAGATTTAAGTAAAATAATGGTTACTTGTAAAAATAAAGAAAATAATTGTGTGTAAGGTCATGATGTTGTGTAATAAATGGAGTTACTATTCAAGTCGAATCAAATCTAATCAAATTTGCATCAAATCTATTTTAAATAATTTTTTTTGTTTCGTTCCGGTTCCATCGATTTCCCGACTGTGAAAATCGATCTTATTTTATTCATAAATTTTCACACAGAAAACTTAATTATTGAAGTAATTAGAAATAAAAAAATTAAAATCATGGGAATTGTTGCAAATATTTTATGAAATCTACAGTTTTATTTTTCGAGTCGAAATGTGTTTTATGGATCAGTAAAGTCTTACTGATAGTGAAAACGCAGACCGTTTTTGTCTGAAATTTCAACCGGAATTTTAATAGTAGCTTCCTAGTATAAAATGAATCATGAAAATAATTTTAGTTTATCAAAATAATCCCTCAATTTAAAATAATAAACACACATATACATGCATAAACATATATTATTAAGAAACGAAAAAATCGGGGTGTTACACCACGGTCCACCAAACCTTGGGTGAACCTACCCTGGATGGGTAGATCGGCTAACTCTCGGGCGACCTACCCTATTATGAACTTCCCCCAACTAACATCTCCAATGCGATGCATGAACACAACAACAATCAACGGCAAGCGCCACCTCCGCTTGGGCCACTAAGGGTACCCAAGTATATCATCATCGACGTCAACACCTTAGACCCCATGGGGTCACGGCCCCCTTGACCAAAAAGTACCAAGGTACAACTCATCAACACCTCGACCGTAAAACATCAAGGCCACTTTGGCCGAAAAGCACCAAAGTTCATCAACTTACGGCAACCCATTGGGCACTGGCTTAACCAGTTCATCATCTTTCTTCTTCTTAATTAATATTTAATTAAGTAATCTAGTCTTCATCATTTGATTGGTGCATTATCATAACGCTATCCGGGATAATTGGGGTTAAAACCCCTTAAAAACCTTTAATCTCAAACATTGTTCTGGAGGGGAGCACGGGCGTGCTCACCCTGTGCACGGGCGTGCTTCCCTGTAAGTGAAGCACGATCGTGCTTCTGTTTATGCACGGGCGTGCTCGGATGCACGATCGTGCTTCTATGCTGCATGGTCGTGCTTAATGCGCGGCCTTCCAGAATTCAAACTGGGAGCACGGGCGTGCTCCCTGTTCAGCACGGGCGTGCTCCTGGACAGTTCGTACTATTCTAGGCAGGTTTCTGGTTAGGTTCTTTAGCCAAGAACACCCTAAAAACTCTCTTGATCTATCCCTAGTATTATGGACTAAACAATTGGCATAAAACCGCACCTCACACTAGCAATCCATGTTTTATGACGTTTTAGGGAAATTATCCCTTTATTCAATTTTATTAACAACAGTCCTATGTTAATCAATTATAGGTTATTAAAACGTATTGGCTTTAGCCACACATTCAACCAACATGGTATATAAAACATACCAAATCAACCAATATTATCATGACATATTCATTCATACCAATTCAACCAAATAAACTTGGCATCATCATAACAAAGAGGTACACATGATTGGCATACCAAAAAATCAAATAAACAGATCAACAACATATGATAGGCATTCATAACAATAGACATTTATAACAATAAACAAGTTAACACATGGTATTTATCATAAAAACAACTACGGGGTCATGGGAACCCCTTATCTTACGCTACACCCTTGCCTAATGATTATACTATTCTCCTCCCCATACCTGGTATGAAGATTCCACCACAAGACTCCCAACGGTAAACCGGACACGTTCCCTTAAGCTTCTCAGTCAACCTCTTAGCCTGGGCCAAACCAAAACGTTAACCAGTTAGTTCCCAAATCATAAAACAAGAAAAGGAAACAAAAAAGGGAGAGACCGTTCCCTACACAGATTGGCACATATCAACAAAACTCCCCAAAAGATCTCCAAAACTCCAAGGAAGAGATGGGTTTAGAGAATATAATAAGGCCACAGGTCTTTATGTTTAACAACTAATCAAAGTAGTAACTAAGTTAAAAGGCCAAATTTGCTTTCCTATATTTTGGATTATACTCACAACAATACCAAAAAAAAAAAAAAACTAAATCAGCTTTAGAATTTAGACCCATTTCTAATTTTTTTCCCTTCTTCCCCAAGAATTTCATTGTATGAATTGATGAAATCCCAATCTAGTTGTATTAAAGAAAAATAGCATTAACCCATTTGTTTATCCTTAACTATCTACCCTAATTCCTCAATAACCAAAACGAAGACATATCCAATTTTTTTAAAACACAGTTACACAACTGGCTACCACTACTGAACCATGAACAAATAAAAAAAGAGAACCTAAAAAAAAGCTCAATCAACTTATGCCTATCATTTTTCATAAAAAAAAAAATTTAAATGAAGAAGGAAGGTTCAAAAAGGGAGATATCAATCGCTTGTACCCGTAGGCGGAGAATCAAAATAGCCCTCGCTGAACTCTGGAAGCTTCAAAAACGACCTAATTAAGAAACACAATCAACATAAACCAAAGATAACCACAAGAAGAAAGATAAGAATAATTTGAGAAAAAATACATTGCTAGAAGTATAAACCATTAAAGCCCAACAATTTGAAGGGGACAAATCCTATCGCAGAGATACAGAGTCACGTTGTGAATTAAACCAAGATGAAAGCTTTTCCATCTGCTCAAATTTAAATAGTGTTTTTGTTTCTCTATCTATTTCAGTTTTGCATGGATCTGTTTTTTCTGTTTTCACTTTGGAAATTTGAACTTTGAATTTTAAATTTTTCTCATTTCAAATTGGTTCTTCAATTTTTGGTTTTATTGGTTGTTTGGTAGTAGGATTTGAAATGGGTGGTTTAGTGATTTTGAGTTGTGCTTTGTTCAACCCAACTGTTGCTAAGTGCAGACCTCAACCGTCTGAAATTGCAAAGGATAAGTTATGATTGATGCCAAAGTACACTACATTTTGCTTCTTAAAGGGTAAAATAGAAACAAACTTACTATATTATCGTGGAATGGTGAAAAAAGAATCCACCATTGGTCTGTAGAGTAGGATGTAGAGCTGTCAAAATGGACTGGGTTCAATGGGCTGGGCCGTTCGACCCGATAAAAATGATGGGCTGGGTTCTAAAAATCATAGCCCGACCCAGATTTTTGTTGACCCGTCTGAGACGGGGCAGGCCAGCTTGCTGGCTTGGGTAGCTTCCAGAATAAAAAGAAAAGAAAAGAAAACAAAACAACAAAAAACTGAAAAAAAAAAATTAGAAAGGGAATTGACGGAAGAAACTTGAAAAGGGAGAATTTGAAACGTTTGAAACAAAAAAATAGAATATTAAATATTACTCTCTCAGTCTCTTTATTAGAATATTACCCTAATAATAAGACTCTAAAGAGTGAGCGTCGCTGCTAAGCTCCCCTTCCCTGTCACTCGTCGCCACGTCGGCTATCGCGCATGCCGCCGCCTCTACAGTGGCCGTTGTTTCAGCCACGCCTCCTATCCTTCATAGCCGCTGTTCAGCCACGCGGGTTCCGACACGAAGCCATCCGAGCTTCTCCCACTGCTGTTCCCAGCCTAAATCCCTGTTCCAGCCGCAAGGTGCCAAGGTGTGTGTGTCACAGTGTATCTAATTTTGTGGAGCAACACAATTGATTTCTGCTACTGCTCCACCACGTTAATCTGTTCTATGGTGAACAATAACATGTTATGAATCATGTAATAACAATTTCTGCTGCACTTTTGTGAACATGTTATCAGTCATGTAATAACAATTTTAAAACCAGTGATATTGATATAGCAGTGTCTAATTTTTTTTCTGAATGATGCAGCTTTTGAATGAGTAATTGAATGCCTAATGCTGGAGAGGATTGCAAAGTTATTGAGGTAGATGATTCACAAGCACCTGCCAAAGTGGATGATAAGGTTGAACCACAGCAACAAAAGGCTAAAACAAATACCTCAAAATAAACTGGTTGGAATTAATTTGAGAAACTTCGTGTGACTGAAGACAAGAAGAAAAGTGTAGATGCAAATATTGTGGGAAGGAATACACTTGTTCAAGTATGGGAGGCACATCTCACTTAAATCGTCATATTGATAAGTGTGTAAAGATTCCTAGATTTGATAATGTGGGGACTATGATGCTTGACTATACTGCTAAAATGACTTGATGACAAGGTTGTTCATGATTTAATAGTGCAAATGATTATATTACTTATCTTCCATTTCAATGTGTTGAGTGGCAAGGATTTGGAGCATTATGTCAATATATTTCTTTTGGTGAGACTAATAATATTTCTCAAAATTCTATTACTGGGGATGTGATGAAGATTTACATGCATGAAAAAGAAAGATTGAAAAATCAATTGGCTAGACATAATGGGAGAATTTGTTTGACCTCTGACTGTTGGACTTAGTGGTTATATAACTCTAACTGCTCACTTTATTGATGAGAATTGGAAGTTAAATAGTAAGTTGTTGAACTTTTGTCATTTGGAACCCCCACGTAACAGTTATGAGCTATCAAGAAAGGTGCTTGAATTTTTGAAAGAATGGGAATTGAAAGAAAAGTTTTTTCAATTACTTTAGACAATGCTGCCTCTAATGATAGCATGATAAAAATCCTGAAAAGTCAACTTTGTTTGTCAAATAACTTGTTGTGCAATGGAGACTTCTTTCATATTAGATGTTGTGCTCATATCCTAAATCTCATACTTCAAGAAGCATTAAAGGAGCAAGTGACGCATTGCACGAAATTAGAGAAGGTGTAAAATATATGAGGGGTTCGTAATCAAGAAAGAAACTATTTGTTCAATGTGTTGAAGGGATTGGTGGCATCAATAGTAATGTTGGCTTGTGCTTAGATGTGCCCACTAGATGGAACTCTGCTTATTTAATGCTTGAGAATGCAATTAAGTATAGCCGTGCTTTTGTAAGCTTGGGTAATCAATATAAGAATTATAAGAATTGTCCAACAAATGAAGATTGGGAAAGAGGAAAGAAGATTTGTGAATTTTTAGAACATTTTTATGAAATCGCCAAAATGTTTTCCGGTTCTAAATATCCTACATCCAATTTGTATTTCATGCAAATATGGAAGATTGAGTTTCTATTGAAAAATAGTAGACCAGTTCAAGATTATGTGATTAGTGATATGGCTTCAAGAATGATGGAAAAGTTTGATAAGTATTGGAATGAGTATAGCACAATTCTTGCTTTTGGATGTATTCTTGATCCTAGGATGAAGTTTCAAATGCTAAAATATGTTGTTAATTTATGTAGGAGGCACAAAACATCTTTATTTGCACAAATACGCTTGGTAGCCCGAAAGTCTACCATCCATTTTTTCCTCATTTGCCACAAGAATAGTCATAGAATGACTCCAACAATTATATCTTCTCCTTAGAGCAAGTTTACCTTTGGCCTTAAGAGGATTAACATTCTTCTTCATACATATACATTGAAATGCATGATCACATGGTTTTTCACTTACAAATTATAACCCTCACAGATCAAACATATTGATCCTATCATCGTCAATAAATGAATTATGATTACATCAATCACAAGCATCTTTGCTTTTTCTCATGTACACAACAGCTATGTGCAACGTAATATGCATTATTATTCTAGAAAGCTGCTCCCAAAATACTTCCACCGCACGGAGCAATTTTAGCCACAAAAATTGAAACATATATGTATAATACAAATCAAATGTATTCAAGCATGTTGAGACAAATTATTGAAAAAACACCCACACATATTCTTGAAATAGAGTTCAAAGATTTTTTTTTTCATATACAAAGATATGCATAATAATCTTCCTTCCACTTTTTACTTACATTCTTAAACTTGTTGTTCAATCTTCGCAATTTATTGAAAATAAAGAGCCACCTCTACTCTTCTCCACCGTAACACCCCAAGGTTAAGACACAAAAGTTTCTCATCACATTTAATTTGAGTTCAATGGAAGTAAAAGCTATTCACACAAAAGAAACTAAGCATTGTTCAAGATGAATCCCGAATAAAAATTTGATTTAATTTCAAAACTTATTAAAAGCATTTCAATATCATAAAAAATCAAATGAAACATGTTGGCATTAATAGCCTTCTAAAGACTCGTGGTTAAAATTCCTTTTAATTCAAAGGACAGAGCATCAAAGAACATTAAGGAGCAGTTAAAGTGATTAAAACATTAACTGAAAAGGAGAATTAAATTGTAATAAAATCAAAAGTCAACACCTTTCAAATTTAGACTCAATAAATGAATTGTTTTAAAAAATAACCAACAATGTTAGCATCACTGTATCCTTTTAATACAGTGGAAAAACCACTATAAAAAGAACTGTTATCCATGGTGTTTCTCACTTTGTTGTTTTCTATTTAATCGAGTGTTAATTAACATCATAAGGGATTCTCACTAGTTTAGCTTCAAAGTGTCCAAACTTCAAAGAAGCTTCTCAACATCATATTCTTGTGATAGCTTTCTACTATCACCTTCCTTATGATTTTAACACTCACAACCATCACCATTTCTTTTCATAGCAAATTTAACACCCATATAATTTTTCATGCAATGCCCGTCAAATATAATAAAATATTTGTCACCATATAAAGTAATTGAACCACATAACTCGGTGGTTTAAGAACTTGACAAAGAGTTAACATCCAATTTAGACCTTATGTACGCACGTTACATGCACCTTTGGTTTAAAACCAACAAATATAAAACTCACCACACACACACACACACACACACACACACACACACACACACACACACACACACACACACACACACACACACACACACACACACACACACACACACACACACACACATATATATATATATATATATATATTTTTAAATGGACTTGAATCCCAAGGCCCAATAAAATAAATCATGAAATTATTTATCCACATTTACCATATAGCCACCACATATGATTCTTTAAACATTGCAACAAGATAATATAATAATACCAATAACTTGGCTCTTTTCTTTAAAAAAACTTCAAGAGCAACAAAAGGCCACCAGACATTATCTAGTTACTCATCATGGTAACTATATCAAAATTTTATATCAATTGCATTGATATTATTATAACATCAAATTAAGATATATAATAGCCATAGGTAAGAAGCAATTCTATAAATCAAAGGAAGTGCTTGAAAGAAGCAATAAAATGTTTTCCATATTGTTTCATAATCATAAAATATTATATACCATATTTTTTTTCTCTCTTCCAAATAGTTTGTGATCAAGGTGCTAATATATATATATATATATATATATATATATATATATATATATATATATATATATATATATATATATATATCAGTTATCGAAATTCCATTGCTTCGAGAGAATGATGGTATCATATGTTTTTAAATAGATAAGGATCAAATAAAAAACAACTTCATTTTTTATATAAAAAAATATTTTTCTCATTATCACATACCTCAACTTCTCATTATCATCTTCTTCAATTTCTACATCAAGTATACAATTATATGTATACTTTAGCTAGGTACTACATACACATATACGGGTCCATCATCAATAATTTCACTATTAGGTGCCATATACACATATCCAAGAATAAAATCTCAAATCAAATGGTATCAGGTTCACATATAAAGGACAATAATTATCAAGATGATTAGAATTAGAAGCATTTTGTTTAGTTTTACAAACAAGCAATCCATTAAGGATAATTGTAACATCCCGATTATTGGGAAAACCAAAGTCATATTCATATTATACTTATTTTTATAAATACACGGTTAAATTTTTGGTTGAAAATTCAGACGGAACCCGGTTTGTGTTTTCACTGACAGTAAGATTTTACTGATCAGAAAACCTAATTTCGACCTGAGAACGAAATGAATAGAATTTATATCTCATTTCCAATGATATAGGTTATTTTTAAAATTTTCAAAATAAATAGGTTATTATACTTGATTCGGGCGTAAAAACCTAAATCGGGTAATCGATAGAGTCGAGAACGGACGTGCATGGACAAAATACGACACCAGATGGATGAAGACAATGAGTCATCCATGATGACTCATGGGGGTGACTCACCTAGCACTTAATGAACGTAATGATGAGTTTAAGGGTGAAAAGACCAAAATGCCTCTAACCTAACCTAGTTAAATATTAACCATGGTTAAGGCAAGACAAATTCAAATTGGTTTCTTCGTCTTCTTGTGGCCACAAATCAGTCACCCATCTACAAATTCTCCACCACACATTAGTAATGATGATTTTCTTAATATCTAGATATTTATTTATGGAAATGACCATTTTACCCTCGAGTTTCCATGGTTATTACAAGTTGTGCCATCAACATTTTGGACCAAAATAACCCATAACCCACGGTTTCACCTCCCATAACCCACATTTAGACCAATTTCAACTCATTTTATGCCTTCTTCTTCATCGAGTTCATCATTTTCTCTAAGAACACATAAAGACTTCATTGATGCTCATACTCATCCGAAACTCCACCAAAATTATGACCCTTTTATGTTCTGAAACTCGGAAAACTTTCTACATAAAAGTTGTTCCTATTTATCCCTTTTTTCCAACGAGCTAAAGATCACCAAAAACGGATAAGTATATTTGGCGAAAAACCCAAATTACCAAAACAGCTCAAAATCCTCAGCATCCCAAGAGAACAGTGGAAAGAAGGCTCTTTACACCCCTGTTATGATCTGAATCAAACAGAACCTTAAACATAAAAGATGTGCCTCTCCTTCTTACCTTTCTAACAAGCCAAAGTTTGTAATTTTTAGATGAGTAAATCGTGAGATATGATCATAACACCACCACACCCTCAAAGCTGCCAAATTTTCAACTAAGCTTGTTTTGATCATTACTCTTCATCAAGAGGTAACCTCTCTTCTACATGATCAATCATGTCTTATTTTTAATTCATTTCATGATTTTCATGCCATGAACATCATTTTCCAATTTCTGGATCCAATCTTCAAAAATTTCTAGAAAATTGTAGAAAAATCCTTTTGACATGAGATCAATTTCTATGAACTCTATATCATACCTATATTCATTATCTAGAAGCATGAATCAAAATAAAATCTCTACCCTATTTTATTGTTGAGGGCCGAACCTATGTCATATAAGGTTTGGATGAGTTTTGTTTCCATTTTTGAAATAGAACACCTGATTCAATCTCTCTAATACCTATACATGTTAAATCCAAGAACTTGAAACCAAAGAAATTTTCTAGCCTAATTTTATTGTTGAGGTCGAAACCCTAACTTATTGAGTTAGATGGTTTTGTTCAAAGTTCTTAGTTTATAATCATTGATTATGTCTTCCTAGTACTCAAGGATCATTAATTCAAGAGTTTATAAAATTTTAACATTCCTAACCATTGTTACTAGTCATGGTAGAACCCTAGCCATAGAAATTAGGTATTGAAATTGTTTGTTGATTGATTAATTGGTTGCGGTTTGTTGAAGGGTAATTTGGTGTGAATCGTGTGAGACACCCCGATGTCCCACTAAATAAATCCTAATTAACTAAGCCTTAATCCGTTGTATTAACGTTATCGTGATTATACATATGAAAATAAATTAATTTGCGGAAGCGATAAAATTAAATTCGTTTAAAACATGCTCAGCGGAATAAAACTCACATCAGCTATATATACATAATAAATACGTCTGTCACCCAAGTACGATAAATCCCAACAGAGGGATCCTAGGTTTACTAAAATATACAAACACTGTCAAACTAAAACTGGACATAATACACAAACTGCTCACAGAAAACAGCAGAAAAGTCCTAGAGCTACCAAGCCCGCCTCTCAAAATACATCCAAAATAAAAAATAAGCTCACAGAGGCGCACGACCTAGCATGCGCATCCGATGGAACCATATCACTGACGATATGGGTGCCTGGAGCTACCCTCTCCATAGGTGCATCGATAGACTCTACCGTATCGGATCCTCGGCTCCCAAACCGACTCATCACTGCTCATGGCGACGCGTCGGTGACGATAATGATACATCGTCTGAACACTCTGCTGCCTCCGACCCCTCTGCACCATACCAACATGGCTACTCGCCACTGAGCGGTTCACCATGTTCCACATGTCGTCAGGAAACTGTCTCTGACGAGGTGGATACCACATCTCGGAAAAGGGTAACCTCTGTGAAATACGATACGGGCCGTCCAAGTGAAAGTAAGGACCATCTCCCATCCATATGTAGAAACTAACCCGGCCGATGTACGTCAGGAAGAATCGTGAGTGGTCGACCTGCCATCCACGATCATCATGGTAGACGATCTCGACGTCGCCTAGTATCGGGATCCGGGGAAGGATCCTCTGCAGATAATGCCTCGGCTGGTAACCCAAATCTGCCACTGTCTCCGTCCTGCTGGTGCTGCTCATCTATCAGTTTTACATACAGAGAAATATAGAGTGGAAGGGAGATAAGCAACAATACATAGTCATAAAAATGGGGATGGGGACACATAGAACAATAATCACATATACATATAACACATACAACAAGTAATGGTCAACCATCTTCCGAATCAAGCCAACACAGTTCATCCTCAAGTTACGGTCAGGCAATGTGTTGTCCTCCGAAAGCAAGTCTTTCAACACTTCAAGCAATTCCGTGAAGCTTTTATCGGTCCAACCATTTCTCGCCTTCACACAAACCAATTTTAGCACTGCCGACAACCGTGTATGAGTAGTACACCTTGGATATAAAGGCTTATCCGCATCACCGTACAACCTATCATACACATGAGCTCGATGAAAAGATTCTTGTCCAATATCACGGATCATGTCCTCTACTCGATCATCCTCCATATCTACGTCAACATAATCACTTTGGGAGACACTTGCCGTACTGCTCAACAACACATCACCATGCATATCCATCTTGTATAACTCAAGCAAATCCCTTCACAAATCAAATGAGTACGTAAATCCTTCACCATACATTTCCTCGTATTCAAACACTTGACACAAGGACAACAAAACATTCCATTACTATTAGGAACATTCCTTTGAGCAAATTCTATAAATTCTCCCACCCCCTTCAAATACTCAGCACTAGTGCGCTTACAAACCATCCAACTATGATCCATAACTAGATAGGTTCTGTAGATATACAAAACATATATCCAAGGCGTTTAAAAATGATTTCAAATTTCCACCATTTTCAGGTTTCTTAAGACAAAAGAAATAAGCAGATGAAGATAAATTAACAAAACAGAATTCCAATGAGCAATATATTGTTGATGTCACATGCTACAAGCAACTCTAAATTTCTTCCCATTTTGAAATAGGTCATGATAGCAGAAGAAAAACAAGAGAAAACACAAAACCCACGACCAGAAATAGAGACATTCCAAACAACTCAAACTGACAGTTTCAAGTTTCAACTACAGAGACTACAGTTTCAACATACACTCAAAACCAAAAATAAACAAATGTGCCCTAAAGACTCACCAGAAATAGGTGCTCGCGTGGTGGTGGGGAGGGGAGCTCGAGTGATGGCCAACGTTCGATGTGGTTACTGAGAGCAGAGGGACAAGGAGAGTTAGTGCACGGGAAGGGGAAAGAGAGATGTCAAGTTATTGCAAAGAATGAGCGGGAAAGACAGAGTTAGGGTTAAGAGTGTACCTCACGGTGGTGGCGAAGAAGCCCTCGCGGTGGTGACGGTGGAGATGAGCTCGCGATTAGGGCAGAGTGAGAGTGAGAGTGAGAGTGAGCGTGATGAAAAGAGAAGAACAGAGACGTACAGAGCGAAGTGAAGAAGGCGCGCGGGTGTAAACGTTATAATCAAAAACCAAAAATAAAACAACATTTTACGTCAGTTGTTTAATACAACTGACGTTAGAAGTCATTTTTAACGTAGTTGTCTTAAACAACTGACATTAAAAGTCATTGTTTAACGTCAGTTGTATTAAACAACTGGCATTAAAAATAAATATTTTTTATTTTAAAAACACTTTTAACGTCAGTTGTTGAAGACAACTGACGTTAAAAGTGTATAAGTTTCTGCAAAAACATTCATTTCTTTGACTACTGTGCTACTTACCCATGACTACTGTGCTACTTACCCATGCACCTTGTAACTTAATCCTCTTAATGGGCATTAAGTTTATAGACCAGTTTTTAAGAAAATCAGGTAGTCTCTCTTCTCTATATAAAGTATCATTCTTTTGTTATTTCTTCCTATACCTAGATTTAAAGGTCTCTGTCTTAATGGTCAAAAAACTTCTGAGGTTGAGTAAATCATGTAACATGGATTGTAAGGTTGGGTGAATCACATAATGTGATTCCCTCACTTTATTTCATCCCCGTCATCCCTTTCACTCCGCTTTGGCAGCAAGTGATTGTGTATTCAGATGATGCATCAAGGAATTCAAGTGAGGGAGGAGATGCATCCATTGGAGTTTGAGGACAGGACTGAGAAGAAAATGACGTTGAAGCAGAAACTTTTTTATATTTTAGGGCTATGTTGCAGAAATTTTTTATCTTTTAATCATGTAATTGTAACTTATGAATCGCTTCAATGAGATACAATTTGATTATACATATATAACTTGTTTTATGTTAAGTGTTTATTTATTTTAATTTACACAAGAATTTGTTTACTAATTCAAGCTAATTAATTAAGATTAAAAAAAACTTGTTTTAAAAAAAAGTTTAGAAATAAACTGCACTATATGGAGTGATCTGCGTTAAGAGTGACAATGGGGAGATGACAACGAAAGAAAGATAGGAATGAGTTTCAGATAGGGATATAGGATTATATACGTCAGTTATTTATTTAACTGAAGTAAAAATCACACTTTTAACGTTAGTCGTATAAACAACTGACGTTAAAAGTGTTAACAATTCTTGCAAATCACTTTTAACGTCAGTTCATTAAACAACTGACGCAAATAGTGATTTAATATTTACAAAACTGCCACCGCCTCATTTTTAACGTCAAACATATGGTCAACTGACGTAAAGTGTTCCCGTATATTACATTATTTCCACTAGTGTCATCTTTCACATTTCACAAGAAACAATACTTTTTAGCTTATATCAGAAAATCTCTTTTCCCAGAGTAGCCTAGAATCATTTTTTTTTAGTTTAACCAAACGAGTCCTCATTTTTGCAAAGTCAGAATCTGCTATGATTAATTATTTGTATCTTAAAGTTTGTTTTCCTAGAAAACATGTATTTTGATATAGTACCACCCTAATTGGAATTGTATAGTGGTCGAAGAACCTGTTTGTGTAATATATATGATGCTTGTCTTGTTCTTTGTTTCTGCTTGATTATAACTTTTGGAACTGATATTTAAGTCATGATCCAATCACATTTGGTTTGATCCAATCATTACCAAATTTTACAAGGTCGGGTTTTACCATAAGCGCAATGTTGGTCTTAGGCATTTTCACTTTTGAGTTTGAATTGCCAACTGTAACATCCTAAAACTTCAATATAGTTTTTTTTAGTAAAAGGATTAAGTATTTATAAAATTTAGTGAAGAAAATTATTACTATGAAAATTTATTAGAATTATTTAATGATTATAAAAGATATAATATTATTAAAAAAGGCAAAAATTGGTTTTAAAATGAAAAGAGGGGTCAGGGCATTCAACGTGAAGGCTAATAGCCTTATAAGTTAGAAATTTAATTTAAAAAAAAAAGAAAAAAAAGAAAAGAGAAAGCAGGCCCATACTAAAATTGATGTGGTTAGGTTTTGATTAAATAAAGAGAGAATCAGAATTGGTTTGGAAAAAAGAAAAGAAAAAGAAGGGTGTGGCGCCGTACAGGGGAGGAAAATTAAGAGGAGAAGAGCACCCTGATTGTTGTTTTCGGTTCTGAGTGGGATGACACACTGGAAGAAAGATTTATACCGAAGAACTAACTTTTATCTTAAATAAATTTTAGAACATTTTGGAGGTCTACGAGAAGTAAGTAAACACCTCTTTTCTTAAACTCCCATGGTATAGAATTTTAAAGGGTTTGATTATGAAATTAAGAGTAATTATTTGGGGTTTTGTCTTAAAAATAATATTGATGATTTATTGGTGATAAATATTTAGGAGATTGAATATTCACATGTTGAATGATATTATTGTTTGATATGCTTTCTGTGATATGTGATGCCTTAGTGTTGTTTTGATATGAAGTTGATGAATAATAATGCATGTTACATGATGCTATGTGTTGATATTATTTTGGAATACTTATGAGTTGTTTTGACATGAGTTACACCATTGAGATTGATGCACGATGTCATACGTCATGTCCTGCGGTCATGACATATGCCCAAAATATGTTTTGGATTGTTATTTGTGATTGTTAAGATACCTCCTTCAGGGAAGGGGATGACAGTACCTCCTCGTTAGGGGAGAGGACAGATGCCTCCTTCATGGAAGGGGATGACAGATACCTCCTCATTAGAGGAGAAGACAGATACCTCCTTCAGGGAAGGGGATGACATATACCTCCTCGTTAGAGGGGAAGACAGATACCTCCTTCAGGGAAGGGGATGATAGATACCTCCTCGTTAGAGGGGAAGACAGATACCTCCTCGTTGGAGGGGAAGACATATACCTCCTTCTGTGAAGGGGAAGACCCATTATACATACCTCCTTCTGGGAAGGGGAAGGCAGTGGGACGCCATTGCATTTGTCATGAGTTCATAGACTAAAATTGGGTAATTAAATAAAAGGGACTTGGATGATAAATTGAGATTAATTGGACACAAGAGGTGTCCTTTTGTATGATTTTATTTATGTTATATGTACTTTATTGATAGATTATATATATTGATGATGTTATGACTTGTGCATGAATTTTGTGAGAGTATATTGATTATCCTTAATTTATATAAAATATTTTGAGCTATATTATTTTTGAAATGGCGGATTACCATGGTTGTTTTTCCAGTTACCGAGCCGGCTGAAAGCAACATCTTTTTGAAAACCTTTTAGAATCGCGTTTACATACTGGGATTATAAATCTCATTAGTGGTGTTGTCTTTCAGAGTTTTCAGGTGATGAGATAGAAGATGCATCGTCTTGAGAGAGTCTTGAGGATATTAGTTCTAGATTATTCCCTTTTATTTATTTCATTTGGGTTTATTAGACGTCTGTGTTTTGAGGCAAAAACAACTGTAAAAGAGTTACGGGACTTTTAATAATTAATATTTATGAGGCTTTATTTTATTTGGATATAATGATTTATTTAGTACTATTACTTTATTTAATTATTTTGAATATACGAGATACTTACAGACTTAAATATATTTTGAAAAATTTGATGACTCAACTATTTAATTTAATTATTTTAAAGGTTTTTATAGAAAATTAATTTGGGCTACTAATGTAACAAAGGGTGTTACATTTATGGTATCAGAGCCAGGTTTATTCTAAATCGGACTGTGGTAATGGTGGTTTTTTCTAAAATAAAAACATAGGCGCATAAGATTGATGTTAGAGTTATAAAAACTGCATGCTATTCTTTTAGATGTTGGGCCTGGCCAACCCAATATTTGATTGATGGTGTACAGATTTATGGCGACTGACATGCAAGGGTATGAGTTTTGTTAGTGAGATTTTTTATTTTTTATTTTTTATTTTTTATTTGTTGTGTGTGAGAAACTTTGGAGTTGACTGGTGTTTTTTTTTATTTTTTATTTGTGTTGTTTACCTCCACTCCCTGTTTAAATTATTCTCTAGTGTATAAGAGTTATTCTATATTGCTGATTTTGATTTATTATTGATTATGATTGAATTTACTTGGGATTGTTTGTTGTGCTGAAAATTTATTTTGATGATCATAATTCATGTCTCTATAGTGTATGTAAATAAATTTATTTTCTAGTTGTCGATTTATTTATTTATTTATTTTTTCTATGAGCGTTTAGATGTTAAAATTTCGGGGACGAAATTTCTTGAAGGAGGGGAGAAATGTAACATCCTAAAATTTCAATATAGTTTTTTTTAGTAAAAAGATTAAGCTATTATAAAATTTAGTGAAGAAAATTATTACTATGAAAATTTATTAGAATTATTTAATGATTATAAAAGATATATTATTATTAAAAAAAGGCAAAAATTGGTTTTAAAATGAAAAGAGGGGTCAGGGCATTCAACGTGAAGGCTAATAGCCTTATAAGTTAGAAATTTAACTTTTAAAAAAAACAAAAAAAGAAAAGAGAAAGCAGGCCCATACTAAAATTGATGTGCTTAGGTTTTGATTAAATAGAGAATCAATCAGAATTGGTTTTGAAAAAAGAAAAGAAAAAGAAGGGTGTGGTGCCGTACAGGGGAGGAAAATTAAGAGGAGAAGAGCATCCAGATTGTTGTTTTCGGTTCTGAGTGGGATGACACACTGGATGAAAGATTTATGCCGAAGAACTAACTTTTATCTTAAATAAATTTTAGAACATTTTGGAGGTCTACGAGAAGTAAGTAAACACGTCTTTTCTTAAATTCCCATGGTATAGAATTTTAAAGGGTTTGATTATGAAATTAAGAGTAATTATTTGGGGTTTTGTCTTAAAAATAAAATTGATGATTTATTGGTGATAAATATTTAGGAGATTGAATATTCACACGTTGAATGATATTATAGTTTGATATGCTTCCTGTGATATGTGATGCCTTAGTGTTGTTTTGATATGAAGTTGATGAATAATAATGCATGTTACATGATGCTATGTGTTGATATTATTTTGGAATGCTTATGAGTTGTTTTGACATGAGTTATACCATTGAGATTGATGCACGATGTCATACGTCATGTCCTGCGGTCATGACATATGCCCAAAATATGTTTTGGATTGTTTTTTTTATTGTTAAGATACCTCCTTCAGGGAAGGGGATGACAGATACCTCCTCGTTAGAGGGGGAGACAAATACCTCCTCGTTAAGGGAGAGGACAGATACCTTCTTCTGGGAAGGGGATGACAAATACCTCCTCATTAGAGGAGAAGACAAATACCTCCTTCAGAGAAGGGGATGACAGATACCTCCTCATTAGAGGAGAAGACAGATACCTCCTCGTTAGAGGGGAAGATATATACCTCCTTCAGGGAAGGGGATGATAGATACCTCCTCGTTAGAGGGGAAGACAGATACCTCATCATTAGAGGGGAAGACAGATACCTCCTCGTTGCAGGGGAAGACAGATACCTCCTTATGGGAAGGGGAAGACAGTGGGACGCCATTGCATTTGTCATGAGTTCATAGACTAAAATTGGGTAATTAAATAAAAAGGACTTGGATGATAAATTGAGATTAATTGGACACAAGAGGTGTCCTTTTGTATGATTTTATTTATGTTATATGTACTTTATTGATAGATTATATATATTGATGATGTTATGATTTGTGCATGAATTTTGTGAGAGTGTATTGATTATCCTTAATTTATATAAAATAATTTGAGTTATATTATTTTTGAAATGGCGGATTACCATGGTTGTTTTTCCGGTTACCGCGCCGGCTGAAAGCAACATCTTTTCGAAAACCTTTTAGAACCGCGTTTACTTACTAGGATTATAAATCTCATTACTGGTGTTGTCTTTCAGAGTTTTCAGGTAATGAGATAGAAGATGCATCGTCTTGAGAGAGTCTTGAGGATATTCTAGATTATTCCCTTTTATTTATTTCATTTGGGTTTATTAGATGCCTGTGTTTTGAGGCAAAAACAACTATAAAAGAGTTACGTGATTTTTAATAATTAATATTTATGAGGCTTTATTTTATTTGGATATAATGATTTATTTAGCACTATTACTTTATTTAATTATTTTGAATATACGAGATACTTTCAGACTTAAATATATTGTGAAAAATTTTATGACTCAACTATTTAATTTAATTATTTTAAAGGTTTTTATAGAAAATTAATTTGGGCTACTAATGTAATGAAGGGCGTTACACCAACTGTATATGTCTTTTGTTTATATAAAGAATATAGTTTAAGTTGTTGATTCTTCCTACTCATTCATTTATCTCTTGACTATTCCAATCCTCCCTCTTTCTCAATTTTACATGCATGAATTTTCATTTTGGATGACCAAAGATTATTTATTCTAGGCTTAGAGTGGAAAATTGGGAATTAATGATCAAGGACAAATTTTGTTTCCTGTGATTAATGGTAGTTCAATGATTAAATATTTAGATCGATCATCTGAAATTTTGAGAAGAATTTCTCTTTTAATTTTTTACCTCTCTTAGCAGGCAGTAATAGAGAGGAAGCATGTGTCTAAAACAATTATGGGAAGCATGCGTTTTGATATAATGATAGGACTTAGACTTACGTGGTTACTAACTGCTAACCATGTGTCCACTATATTATGTACCACATATGCATGCCATCCAAGTATATGATGGTTTTTGGATGTAGTCATGGCTGAGATTTGGGATTAGCTGTTGTCAATCCTTTAGGCAGTGAATTATATATACAGATTTGGGATGCAACTTTGAATATAAGAGGTTTCATGAATTTCTTGAAGATTACACAATAAGCAAAAAATTGAAATAAACATCAATGATACTATTTTTCTAGGAGACGAGTCTTCATTTTTTTTTTATAAAACCATTTTTTATTCTCCAAGTTTTAGATGCAGATGCACACAAACTTATAATGAAGGTCAGAAAAGAGGTTAAGGGAGGGACCCCAGCTGATACTGTAAGATACCATTTGCTAATAGGATATAAGCACCTGTGATTTCTTTTTAATCTTTATCAATAAAATTTAGCTAATTACTATAATATTGTAAAAAAGGCAATTTGCTTTGTTTGTAAGGCATTGATTAAGGTTTCTATTGAATCTTTGGTGGAAGTTGTGTGGAAGGCATTTATTAAGGTTGCTGTTAAAACCATATTTTTATTCAACTTTAGCCTTTTTTTCTCCTCCAATGTTGGTATTAGAAGATTGGAAATTTTTAATCTTCTCCATTGATACGTGGTTTAGGCCCATTGTTATACCATCCCTGTGACACCCTAAACTCAGGTCATCACATGGTTACCCGTTTGCGGAAAGAAAACTTAATTTGCTGGTTACTTTCGGAAAATAATATTTTCTCAACGTTCATCTTTTCAAAATATGGTGATAAATTTTTTTCTTTCTTTCTTTTAACCTCACAACCACAACAACATAATCAAATCACACTTAAATACATAATGTATATAAGTCATACAACTATACTGCCTCATATGTTCTCACACCTAAATCAACATCAGTTTTATCCTCAAAATATAATAGGACCTAAGCTGGTCGTAACTAACCGACACTACAACCAACAGGAGCAGCACAGCATGCCTCGAACTAGACGGCCTTCTCATTCTTGTAGAGATCGTACCCCCTTGTGTGACTCTGATATGGTTGTAAGGGTGAGACGCCAATATATGGATTTAACAAAATAACTAAATGCGCGACACAAAAGAAGGCACATGTACAATTTCATGTTATAACAACATAAGCATCCATACTATAGCATACAATTTATCAATGGGTTTCACACCCCAAACATCAACGTTGGAAAACTATGCATGAGCAATTCAATACATCATCTAACTTTTTCCTAATCTCCGGAGATCCCACAACACCGCGTAAATGAGTTGATCAAGCTAAATAGCCAAATATATTAGGCACTTCGTGGCATGGAATACTTTATTCATCAAAGCACCATACATACTTCGTAGCCAAAATACCCTATCATCAAGGTATCCGACATAACTTCGTAGCCAAAATATCCGACATAACTTCGTAGCCAAAATACCCTATCATTAAGGTATCCGACATAGGACATCGTGGGCACGTCTGCCAATGCATGCATATAAAATATTTTGTTCTCGTCGTTTTCTTTGTGTGTAATCTTTCCTTTGCCAAAGCTCAAAAGCTTACGACCAACGTAGTTTTTAATGTCTTAAAGTCTCTCATTAACAACACAGGACACGCAGTCCGAGTGCTTAGTCACGAAACCCTAAACCTTGCAATCAGTCTTAGGTTCGCGGTAGTAGAAAACATCATAAATCTTTAACCGTCGTTTATTACGTCATGAAGTAGACACACCGTCTACCTACTAGACACCAAGTCTATAACATCATAAGAACATTAGTACCACGACGTCTCGGTTACTAAGTTCCACACCACTTTCAACACGTTTGAATTTATTTTTGTTTTCGAAAAATCTTTTCACATGGAAAATTCTTCAATAAAGTCTTTAAATAATAAAACTTAGTTTTTCACAAACCAATGAGTCACATGAGGATTTAACTTCCTCAAAATATGCACTGCCGTTTCAAAATTCTTGCCGTCTACACTTTTCCAAATTTGCCGTCACTTTTCATTTTAAAATCTTTTTAAGCCAAAATTTAGCTTTTTCCACTTAATTAATTTTCTAAAATCATAATTAACTTATTTTCATCAATTAATTTCATAAAATAACATTTTCTAATATTCCGGAATTTCTTACGTAAAAATTAGCAGTGCTAAAATATTTTCACGGTTTCGCGCTCATTGTGACTCATAATTTACTTTTACACTAATAAATTATTAAAATAATGATATTTCTCAAAACTCATTATTTTTCCAAAAATAATATTTTTCCACCACTATTATATTCCAACATTTCCCATAAAACATTGAATATAATGTACACAGCTTATTAAAGCTTTTATCTGATTAATCGGTTGTGCACTGACCACTGTCAGGCCTCTCAAACAACATCCAACATTCATCATTCAACAACATCATCATAATTATATCCCCAGGCAGATCATGCATCATAGCAATATAATATACTATTGCAGATAATTAAATAAATTAAAAACAGATAATTCACCGATACACAGATAAACAACACAACGTAAACAATATAAACAAATAACCACAACCACATATAAATCATTTAAATCACACTACACGCAAATAGTTATTGAGAAAAATCCCTCAGGTAAGCTCCCCTTACCTCTTGAAGACTTGAACTAACGGTTTCAAATAATCTCCCGATTTGATCCGGCTTCCTCCGTCGGCTTTAGGTCAAACCAACCCGATCGATTCCTTCATAACGAATTGCAACCAAAATAAATCAAATCAAACAAAACATACTTGACTAATGGAGGTTAAGGTTCGGCCTCAACAACTTTTCTAGGTTAGGAAAGTTAAAATTTTGTTAACTTAGGGATTTATGATCCATAAGTAACTTAAACATGATTAAGCACTTAAACCAAGATTATGAACCAAGAACATGAACTAAAACTCATCTATTTCCAAGAACTAGGGTTTCGGCCAAGGGCTGAGTTTTGGGTTAGAAATCTCTAAAATTTCTAAACTCTTGGATTTAATCAACATACAAAACCTAGAGTTAGATTCAAGTGTTACAAACAACTTTTGAATCATAAAACCAACAAGTGCTCATACCTAGGGTTTCGGTTTTGATGAGATCAATAGGTTAATGTTTGATTTTTTATCTTCTATATACTTGAATACAAGAACTATCAAGATATGATCATGAATCAAGACATGAAAATGAAACAAAACCTAAGAACACAAAGTTAACCTAGGTTCAGCCCAGTCCAGATTTTAGGGAAAGAAATTTCACATGATCTTGTGCTTCTAAATGATGAAAATAGAGATGATTATAAGATCATATCAATTGGTTTCATTTCAAAAGGATTTTTCTAGAATTAGTTATGAATTTTTGAATCTAGTTCCATGAACTTTGAACAAATGAAGAACATGTTGATCTAAGTCATGAATCTACAAAAGTGATGAAGAGAAATGATTTAAATGACAAGAGAATAAGTTATTACCTCTTGATGATCCAAGAAAACAAAGTTTGGATGATGTTCTTCAATGTTTTCTTATGGTGTTCTTAAGAAACTTAAGGGAGAAGATGAACATAGTTAGGGTTTAGAACAGTTTTAGTATTTTGAGTAGATCTCTCAACATACTTGTCCGTTTTGGATGATATTTATGTCGTTGGAAATAAGAGAGAAATATGAACAACTTTCATGTTGAAAGTTTTCCGAGATTCAAAATAGAAACTGGTCAGAATTGCCAATCAAAATCTGACGAATTATGAACTCTTTGGAGAAAAAGAACATGAAAATGGAAGAAAATGGCTTAATGAAGAAGACAACCTATTTAAATGAAGAAGAAACCAAACTTAATGAAGAAGGCATTGGAGCCGTGGGTTTTGGGCAAGCTTTAGTCAACTTTTCCAATGACATTTGCTTGCAATTGTCATATAAAGACAAGGGCAAAATGGTCATTTCATAGGAAATTTTCACTTTGTCATAAATGTGCCATTATGGCCATTATGACTCGGATAAACTCGTCATAAATGCTCGTCAAGTCGGTCAATTCAACATCTCTGCTACGTTGCCGACTTCTCGATTCATCTGGCGCAATCTTTTCCTAGAGACATCTCGACTTATACGCCCGCAACAAATATAATATTTTAATTTTTTTACCAAAATTTTCAAAACTTCCAGTATCGTAGTAAATACGATAAAAACATTTTTCATTTCGTTCACGACTCAAAATTAGGTCTTCTGAGCAGTAAACTTTTACTGTCAGTGAAAATCCAGAAAACGGTAGACCGGCTTCCGTCTGAATTTTCGACCAAAAACTTCCCCGTAACCTTATAAAAATAAGTATAACAAGGAAATGACCTTGGTTTATCCAAAATCATTTTCTCTGTCTCGGATAAAAATATATATTTATATATTTATTACCGATATTACAAAGCATCGAAAATCGGGGTGTTACATTACTACCCCACTAAAAAAAAATTTCGTCCTCGAAATTTCGTCACTCGAAACTTAAACTGAATTTTGTAATCCCATCTTAACCATAAAATTCTACATTGCCCTTCACATCATCTTTCCTTTTATCCTATATTCTATAACACAATTCATTCTTATGTCATTTCTATATATCCGTACTATCCTCAAAATTTCATCAGAGTCTATCACACTCGAAAAAAAAAATTGAAACTTAATCACTTATTTTATCAACATGGTTCTACCAGAAACATTATTCAAATCATCTAACTCTAAATATTATCACTAATACCAACAATATCTACACAGCACCACGTATCAACTCCCTACTCAAAATAGTTAATCATAGTCTTAGTTTCTATTCATTATAATTCACTACTCCAATTTAATATGACCTCACACATCTCATCCTCAAAATAACTTCATTGCATATCTTAATGCAATTAAACCAAGAGGGATTATAGAATAGAATTATCTAATCCTTAGCTTTTGAACTTTCCTATCAACTTAATTTTACTCAAGAACTTCTCTTTTCCGTTCACATTCAACTTAGGTAAAACCACCATAGACACCTTTCTGTAATTCCTTCCAATCATACGATTAAATCTTAACGATGATCATTGTATCATTATCCTGGTTCCTTTAGCAAACTCTACCTCGATCATAACAAAATCTGCCAAAATCATCTTACTCACTGATCTTACTTCTGAAAATTCTCAGATTACTAATGACATCTACATCTCAATAAAAATCCATTCACCTCTTGTCATGCTTAGGTATTACACTTACTCTCAGCTAACCTTCTAAGGATCAATTCCTTTCTTCTTTATCCATCTAACTTAGGATGATAAGCTGAACATTAACTTCAACTTGGATCTTAACACTAGATGTAACTTTAGCCCAACACTCGAAGTAAGCCTTGCTCAGAATGGTGTTGGAAAATTCTTTATCATGTTGGATCAGTCCTCTGATACATGCCTCTGTTGGTTTTTCCATTACACAGTGAACCTAAGCAGTAAAAAGATGTCGACTTCATCAATCTACTCACAATAATTTGAAAAGAGATTTTTAAGAAAATGAATTTCTTGATTTTGCTTTCACAAGAAAGCACAAAGAATAATTTGACCAATCTGAAAGATACAAGTGTCCAATATGTAAAAAGATTCTTTAATAGGTTCGTGAGTGTAAAAATGCATAGCTAATACAAGTTTACAAACATGAGTCTAATAAAGTTTCTTCCTTCACAAGAACTTTACTACACAATGATTTAAAAGAACATCAGTCCGACAAAATTTAGACTGGATCGCTTCCACCAAAAGTAAAAGTGAATCGACTAAGTCTCATCAAGAAACTTCTATCATCAAGAATTCATATATGTCGCATAACTCAAGAAATACTCATAATACATTTCCAAAGAAGTATGAAAATATCCAGACTGTCAGAACCAAAGTCAGGATAGATTTTAAATCAAGGTCAGAAAATGAATTTGGCATGTACAAAATGTACCGCTATGATTGTCTAATACAACCATAGGAATTTGAAAAATAATTTGTCCATAAGGAACAATTTTTCTGAATCCTGAGACCCTCATCTAAGGTTGAAGATTTAAATCTATTCGCCTTGGTTTCTCAAAAGAACAACGGTCTATTATGACGCACTTAGTATGGTCATCCTGAATCGGCACGATTTCTGATGACTTAGTCAATCACTCAGACACACGAACAGTTGATCTTTCCTCATAAGCCGAGTTTACAGTACAAAGTCTTTAATAAGTCCTAACTCCAATCTGGTGGTAACTTGTTCTCAAGTCGATACTTTGAATATATAACAACTCCTTGCGAGGGATCTGTAACACTTGATACAGAGGTCTCTCATACTCCTCGTGACTCTTAGAGTAAACGAGAACATCATCGATGAAGATAATGACTAACTTATCGAGAAATGGACGAAAATTCCATTTCTTAAAGTCTAACCCTACTAACTTCGTTGGCAATATCCTACACAAAGCAGTTGAGATCTGGCTAAATCTAGAAAGTAGATCAATCAGAAACTCAACAACCGTCCGTCCGTACAAACTTAGGACATTCTCAGAAAATTTTCCCCAAAAACTTTCGATGACAGGTACCTTATTCAAATGTCTGATACCGTCCTAAGGGATAAACGAATGTATCAACATGAACATAAGTACCCTTTAGTAAACATGAGTTCTCACAAGGTCTCAACCCAATTAGAACCCACCAAAACATACTTACTTGTGTGTCAACACACATTGTTTCAACCAAGAAACAATTCAAACAAGTTTCAACCAGAGATCACACAACAAAAACCTAACAGACCTATTCCCCAACATTCCCGAAAGACTTGACCAGCTCTGATACCACTAATGTGACACCCTAAACTCGGGTCATCACATGGTTACCCGTTTGCGGAAATAAAACTTAATTTGCTGGTTACTTTCGGAAAATAATGTTTTCTCAACGTTCATCTTTTCAAAATATGGTGATAAATTTTTTTCTTTCTTTCTTTTAACCTCACAACCACAACAACATAATCAAATCACACTTAAATACATAATGTATATAAGTCATACAACTATACTGCCTCATATGTTCTCACACCTAAATCAACATCAGTTTTATCTTCAAAATATAATAGGACCTAAGCTCGTCGTAACTAACCGACACTACAACCAACAGGAGCAGCACAGCATGCCTCGAACTAGACGGCCTTCTCATTCTTGTAGATATCATACCCCCATGTGCGACTCTGATATGGTTGTAAGGGTGAGACGCCAATATATGGATTTAACAAAATAACTAAATGCGCGACACAAAAGAAGGCACATGTACAATTTCATGTTATAACAACATAAGCATCCATACTATAGCATACAATTTATCAATGGGTTTCACACCCCAAACCTCAACGTTGGAAAACTATGCATGAGCACTTCAATACATCATCTAACTTTTTCCTAATCTCCGGAGATCCCACAACACCGCGTAAATGAGTTGATCAAGCTCAATAGCCAAATATATTATGCACTTCGTGGCATGGAATAGTTTATTCATCAAAGCACCATACATACTTCGTAGCCAAAATACCCTATCATCAAGGTATCCGACATAACTTCGTAGCCAAAATACCCTATCATCAAGGTATCCGACATAACTTCGTAGCCAAAATACCCTATCATTAAGTTATCCGACATAGGACATCGTGGGCACGTCTGCCAATGCATGCATATAAAATATTTTGTTCTCGTCGTTTTCTTCGTGTGTAATCTTTCCTTTGCCAAAGCTCAAAAGCTTACGACCAACGTAGTTTTCAATGTCTTAAAGTCTCTCATTAACAACACAGGACACGCAGTCCGAGTGCTTAGTCACGAAACCCTAAACCTTGCAATCAGTCTTAGGTTCGCGGTAGTAGAAAACATCATAAATCTTTAAACGTCGTTTATTACGTCGTGAAGTAGACACACCGTCTACCTACTAGACACCAAGTCTATAACATCATAAGAACACTAGTACCCCGACGTCTCGGTTACTAAGTTCCATATCGTCGTTTTACATCGTTTTTGTCTGTGAAAAACAAATCCACAATAGGATAACGTCATAAGAACATTAGTACCCCGACATCTCGGTTACTAAGTTCCACTCGTCTTTTACGTCGTTCTTGTCTGTGAAAAACAAATCCAAAATAGGATAACGTCATAAGAACATTAGTACCCCGACATCTCGGTTACTAAGTTCCACACCACTTTCAACACGTTTGAATTTATTTTTGTTTTCGGAAAATCTTTTCACATGGAAAATTCTTCAATAAAGTCTTTAAATAATAAAACTTAGTTTTTCACAAACCAATGAGTCACTTGAGGATTTAACTTCCTCAAAATATGCACTGCCGTTTCAAAATTCTTGCCGTCTAAACTTTTCCAAATTTGCCGTCACTTTTCATTTTAAAATCATTTTAAGCCAAAATTTAGCTTTTTCCACTTAATTAATTTTCTAAAATCATAATTAACTTATTTTCATCAATTAATTTCATAAAATAACATTTTCTAATATTCCGGAATTTCTTACGTAAAAATGAGCAGTGCTAAAATATTTTCACGGTTTTGCGCTCATTGTGACTCATAATTTACTTTTACACTAATAAATTATTAAAATAATAATATTTCTCAAAACTCATTATTTTTCCAAAAATAATATTTTTCCACCACTATTATATTCCAACATTTCCCATAAAACATTGAATATAATGTACACAGCTTATTAAAGCTTTTATCTGATTAATCGGTTGTGCACTGACCACTGTCAGGCCTCTCAAACAACATCCAACATTCATCATTCAACAACATCATCATAATTATATCCCCAGGCAGATCATGCATCATAGCAATATAATATACTATTGCAGATAATTAAATAAATTAAAAACAGATAATTCACCGATACACAGATAAACAACACAACGTAAACAATATAAACAAATAACCACAACCACATATAAATCATTTAAATCACACTACACGTAAATAGTTATTGAGAAAAATCCCTCAGGTAAGCTCCCCTTACCTCTTGAAGACTTGAACTAACGGTTTCAAATAATCTCCCGATTTGATCCGGCTTCCTCCGTCGGCTTTAGGTCAAACCAACCCGATCGATTCCTTCATAACGAATTGCAACCAAAATAAATCAAATCAAACAAAACATACTTGACTCATGGAGGTTAAGGTTCGGCCTCAACAACTTTTCTAGGTTAGGAAAGTTAAAATTTTGTTAACTTAGGGATTTATGATCCGTAAGTAACTTAAACATGATTAAGCACTTAAACCAAGATTATGAACCAAGAACATGAACTAAAACTCATCTAGTTCCAAGAACTAGGGTTTCGGCCAAGGGCTGAGTTTTGGGTTAGAAATCTCTAAAATTTCTAAACTCTTGGATTTAATCAACATACAAAACCTAGAGTTAGATTCAAGTGTTACAAACAACTTTTGAATCATAAAACCAACAAGTGCTCATACCTAGGGTTTCGGTTTTGATGAGATCAATAGGTTAATGTTTGATTTTTGATCCTCTATATACTTGAATATACAAGAACTATCAAGATATGATCATGAATCAATACATGAAAATGAAACAAAACCTAAGAACACAAAGTTAACCTAGGTTCGGCCCAGTCCAGATTTTAGGGAAAGAAATTTCACATGATCTTGTACTTCTAGATGATGAAAATATAGATGATTATAAGATCATAGCAATTGGTTTCATGTCAAAAGGATTTTTCTAGAATTAGTTATGAATTTTTGAATCTAGTTCCATGAACTTTGAACAAATGAAGAACATGTTGATCTAAGTCATGAATCTACAAAAGTGATGAAGAGAAATGATTTAAATGACAAGAGAATAAGTTATTACCTCTTTATGATCCAAGAAAACAAAGTTTGGATGATGTTCTTCAAGGTTTTCTTATGGTGTTCTTAAGAAACTTAAGGGAGAAGATGAACATAGTTAGGGTTTAGAACAGTTTTAGTATTTTGAGTAGATCTCTCAACATACTTGTCCGTTTTGGATGATCTTTATGTCGTTGGAAAGAAGAGAGAAATATGAACAACTTTTATGTTGAAAGTTTTCCGACATTCAAAATTGAAACTGGTCAGAATTGCCAATCAAAATCTGACGAATTATGAACTCTTTGGAGAAAAAGAACATGAAAATGGAAGAAAATGGCTTAATGAAGAAGACAACCTATTTAAATGAAGAAGAAACCAAACTTAATGAAGAAGGCATTGGAGCCGTGGGTTTTGGGCAAGCTTTAGTCAACTTTTCCAATGGCATTTGCTTGCAATTGTCATATAAAGACAAGGGCAAAATGGTCATTTCATAGGAAATTTTCACTGTCATAAATGTGCCATTATGGCCATTATGACTCGGATAAACTCGTCATAAATGCTCGTCAAGTCGGTCAATTCAACATCTCTGCTACGTTGCCGACTTCTCGATTCATCTGGCGCAAGCTTTTCCTAGAGACATCTCGACTTATACGCCCGCAACAAATATAATATTTTAATTTTTTTACCAAAATTTTCAAAACTTCCAGTATCGTAGTAAATACGATAAAAACATTTTTCATCTCGTTCACGACTCAAAATTAGGTCTTCTGAGAAGTAAACTTTTACTGTCAGTGAAAATCCAGAAAACGGTAGACCGGCTTCCGTCTGAATTTTCGACCAAAAACTTCCCCGTAACCTTATAAAAATAAGTATAACAAGGAAATGACCTTGGTTTATCCAAAATCATTTTCTCTGTCTCGGATAAAAATATATATTTATATATTTATTACCGATATTACAAAGCAGCGAAAATCGGGGTGTTACAATCCCAGTAGTGATAAGTTTGTCTTATATGAACCGTGATTTGGGAAGGTAATGATTCAGTTTTAATCTTCATGATTATGCAATTTTGTTAAGATAGATAATTTGAAGGTTTATGATGCAGTAACTAGGATTAAGAGCAACAGTCTTTTAACTGAAATCCACATTTGCAAATTTTAAAATCTATACAGGACTTAAAACTTTTCTTTCTGTGTTGACAGCTCTGTCTCTGATTAAAATGAAGCATACATGTATGATCTTTGCTAGCATTGGCTTGGGGCGATTTTTGCTGCATATATGGCTTATTGTGATTTTTAATCATGATTACAGTTGTGATTATTTTAAACTGAATCTAATGGCTTTCTGCTGACATTTCTAGTTAGGGAGAGTGATGGATGGTCATACCGGTGACATGTCAATTCTCCATGTGATTTCAATTATGTTAAATAAGCATCCAGAAATAAGGTTAGGGATTGATAAGAGAATATAATGTATAGTATAGTCATTGATGCTTGAAGTCTGAAACTATATGTAGAACTAACGAAGTTTTCTAAAGGCAACAAGGACTTGGCCAAGAAGTGCTGCAATGGTATATATGGAGAACGGAAAATTGGTTTGCCATGAGAGATGTTGTTCCAAAAACAAAATTGGGGGTAAGTGTTTAAATAATTTGTAAAAAATGTTGATGAGCTGCCTCGCTAACTTCATTTATAGCTGAAAGCATGAGGCTTTCTTCTCCTGGATTTAACCAGCCTGATGAAGAAGTTAACCTCTTTCCTTGTGCACATTACTTTATATGCTAGCTTCCTCACTTTTGGTCTTTGTTTTTTTTTTATTTCAAAAATTCTTTTCTTGACTTCATTTTTCAATCTGATGGCAACAATTAACAAGTGCCCAAGACCTCATTGTTACAATTAGGGAGTTTGGTTAAAACCACGTATAGTCCTAATATATTGAGCATGGTGCTTATTACAAATTTCCTTTTGTTCCACAGTTAAATGGCTTTCTCTAGAATTAATTGACTTATGCATATTTTTTGTGCTTATAAGAGGACTGATTAAGAGGAATTTCGCTGCAGGGAAGAATGGGTGGCATTTGCAGGTGTATCAGTTTCAATTTTTGGGCAATGGACATGGTTCAGTTTACACGGTTTGAGCATAGTATTCAGTATATTATAGACTTTTGACTATGGTAAGACTGGAACTCATACCCATAGGTACAATTTTCACTATCAGTTACAGGGAGTGCTTGGTACTTCTATTCCTTTGCTGTTCTTTTCCTTTATTCTAGGTACTTATAATCATGGCTGGTTTGTCATCTTTGTAGCAAGTAGTTGGGGGTCAAAGGGATGTGTTTAAAAATCATAACCACCAGAATTTGATTGATAAGTCATGGAAGTTGGGATCCCAATTTCGTTAGTTGTAGGTGTAGAGTAAAAAAAATAAATTGATATGAAAACATGATAATTTATGATCGATCATTGACTTTAACCTTTTTTTTTTGCCTTGGCTATTATTTTTGTCATACTAAGGATTGTTATCACTATCATCCCATTATAAAAAAAATTTGCTGCAAATGGCTTTTAGAAAACCATGTTCTTTGGTGTTGAGTTGGGATGATAGGTATTTACTTGGGGAAATTAAAGTATTGTACCTTGGAGCTTCTGTCACTTTTTTTGTAAAAAAAATTTAGTTCCTAAATGAAAAATAGAATGACAGAGCACTAAAAAATGGTTGATAACATTCTCCTCTAGAATGTTCTCCTCTTTCTGTTAAGTTTTCAATAAAAAAATGGTTATTTTGTTTTGGAGTACTCAAAAGTTCATTGTGAAAAGCTCACCTAACAATATCACAGTTCAATTTTACTTGACTTAAAAATGTTTATAGCTCCTTTCTAGCTATGTTGAACATCATGGTATGTTTGCTGCATCATCTGCTCATGTAGTTTCAAAAATATTAAATATATGCTTTTAAATATATTCTTTAATTCTTTAAATATTAATACAATGAATTTTGAATAGGTTCTTTTGCATGACTCCATTTTGGTTACATTGGGTTTCTTGTGTTTGTATGTTTCTCGGTGACTCTAATTCACTGCCGTGGATATCTAATTCATTTTAGTTGGTGAGTTGGTTTTTCATTGCTTTTGGCAAAATGTCAGAAGGAGAGTTCATTAATTTGCATGTATTGACATTGCCTCTTTCAGTGACTTTGTTCAAGAATAAAAGAATGTGACTTAAGTCCATTTTCCCAATGGAACATAACCCGAACTTACCAAGGTTGATATACTTTACTTAAGATTAGCTTTGGGTAGTAGTTTTGGTCTGTTGTACAAATGTTTGATATAACCATCTGCATAGGGGAAGTCTTGCTTACTGTTGAATTTCTGTTGTGCATGGTTTGGTGTTTGTTTTATATGATTAAGTAATAAATAATAAACTAAATCTGTTATGAGGTATCATAAAACTACTCTCTAGAATATGATCACTAGAAATTTGTCATTTATTGAGCTTAATTGAATTTCTTAATGAGTTCATCCTTTTCACACATCAATTTGAATTTTGGAGGAAAAAAACATGTTGCCATTCTTCTTATCTTTTTGCTAAAGTTAGTATACATTCTCAATTGACTACTGCTGGACACAGAATACAATGGTGAGGGGTGGGGGTGGGGGTGGGGGCGGCATTCAGGTGTAAAGTAGTACAATTGCTCCCATGAGTCAAAATAAATGATAGGAAAAGAAATTGTGTGTCATTTATTATAATATGCTTGATGTAACTATGAAAATGAGTATGTTATTTTAAATAAACTTTATTTACTATTTAATGAGTATGTTATTATGTAATGAATTTGCAAGTTTGTCAGCGTGATGATATATTAATATTGTCTCTTCAAATGCAAGTTTGTAGATACCACATATGGCTCTTTGCCTCATCCAGATTTCAATACCTCAGAAAAACATATGGAAATTATGAAATTGATTGATTAGTACACCCACAAAGTTAACCGGTTTACATTTTGAGCTGATGATGCAAGTTTTTTTTTTGTTTAAAGTTGTGTATAACAATGGAGGATGTAGTACTTGTGCATTTATGGTTTAAACTCTTTTATGAAAGTTTGATTTTTAAAAAGTTTGTGTGTAATTTCTGTGTTTCTTAAATATCGGCGAATATAATAGTAAATTAGATATGATAAATTCTTCAAAAGTGTAACTGTAATTTTGCATTAGTTATTTACCTTTAAAAATTATTATTACAGTGGGTAAATTATTGTTATTTGAAAAAAAAATAAAAAAAATTTATAAATGACAAATGAATTCACTCAGTTAATTTTCAGCTTACAGCTAATAGACTTTAATTTTTATATTAGAATGTCAGGTAAAGGAATTTTATGTTGACATTCAATGATATTTTCACAAATCGATATTAACATTGTTTCTCTTTTTTATTTTTTAATAGACAAAATAGGTAAATTGGTCATATACTTTTATTTTATTTTTCATATTGGTCTTGCTAAAATTTTTATCATGCAAAAATTGTCATGGAGTCTGTTATTCATTAACTATTTAATATAATGTATCAATTTGTTGTATATTATAGTATTAGTTTATATTTAAAAATTTATCATAATGATGTTATGTTAAAATTAGTTATAAATATTAGGAAAATAATTATCTAATAGAAGCCCGTGCGAGACGCACGGGCAATTACATTAGTATCACATAATTTAAAAAATAAAGGGATGACTTTCGCTAAATTAGAAAACTTAAGGGACTAAAAGTACATTTTAGTCTTAGTTTTATTAAATTGATAAATTTTGGTTCTAGCTATGCATGTGATCAGCCTCTGGCTCATCTAGTTTTATGACTAGTATGACCGTGGTTTTGTGCTAATTATATCTCATTTTCACCCAAATTAGACTTGATTGTCTTTAAGCAGCATTTTGAGTCGTTTAAGTATTTTTAGGTTAATTTAGTTGATTTAGAGTTAAATAAAGCACTTGTGCTATTTCTTGTTTTCAGGTTAATAAAGTGAAGCAGTTTTGGATCCTTCGCCCCGCGAGAAGGCATTCGCCTCGCGAACCTGAAGGCTGACTGTTCCAGAAATTGAAAACCTCTCTGTCTCGCCCCGCGAAACAATGTCTCGCCTTGCGAGTAATCAAACCCTGGAAGACCAGAAGCCATCACGGCTTAACCGTGTTAAAGGTCACGGCTGTGACAGTTTGGAATTTGAAGAGTCTCGCCTCGCGAATTATAAGCTCGCCTCACGAGAGAACCAAAAGCTGAAGACTGTTCGTATTATTCGCCTCGCGAAGGTGTGCTCGCCTCGCGAGCTAGCTGAATCCAGAAACTGTATTTAAGTCTTTTAGGCAGAACTGATCAGGATCTCTTCTGATCTTTTGCTTTTTCTTTAGTTTAGATGGCTGTAGAATTAGGTTTAATGCTTTGTTTTTCCTTTGTAATGGAGAACTAGTCTCCTTGATTAGTCTACTGTGATCGGGTTCGCACCGCCACTTGCGGTTTTGTAATTCCTGTTTTAATTGCTTTTCTCTTTTCAATGCTATGCTATATGTTTTTGTTTGTTTAATTCAGGAGTGTATAGTGTTGTGTTGATTTATTTCGGTGATGTTATGTTCCTATATTGAATCGCGTTTGTTTAATTCGCGTGTGTTCGTTCATGTTCGTTTAGTTCATGAGGGCATAACCCCGTTTGTTTAATTCGGGAATAGGAACATATATCTCGTAGTAGCAATTTCGTTTGTTAATTGTTGCTACAACCGAAAGGGGATTAGAATCTGCTTAGGGCTTGGAATTTACATGAACCGATGATAGTGGGAAACCGAGAATAGTAGGTTAATCGCTTTAGCTTATTTGGTAATTACTTAGTTTGCATTGTTTTCTGCTTTGTTTTCTTTGTTTGATTTCAATCTAAAACCCCCCAATTCTGACTTTTTCTGTTAACAACAACCCAAGAGTCCTTGTGAGACGATACTCGAGTTGTCGCTTCCTAAACTACATATTTTTATAAAACCGCTCGCTTTTTGGTGCGTGCGCGACAGCACGTTCAAAATTGGCGCCGTTGTCGGGGACTCTTGTTGTTATTAACAGAAAATTAAAAAAAAAAACTTTTGCATTACTGAATTAGTCTTGGCTGAATTAGTCTGATTGTGAATTCACCCATGGATGATTATATGCAAGGATACATGCCTAATGTTAATTATGAACCGCCATGCATATATTATCCTGATTTTTCTGGTCTAATGCACTGGTTGCCAAGGTTTAGTGGTCTTGCAGGTGAGAATCCGCAGGAGCATTTGAAGGAATTTCGGGCTGTTTGTTCTATAATGATGAGACCTGAAGGAATAACAGAAGACCACATCAAGATGGGAGCTTTCCATCTCTCACTTGAAGGTGCTGCAAGGGATTGGTTGTATAGTCTTGAGCCGAATTCCATCTTCAGCTGGTTTGATTTGAAGAAAGTCTTCCTGTTGAGGTACTTTCCTGCCTTTAGAGCTGCATCAATCAGGCACAACATTCCTGACCCTTCCACTGATGAGTACTACTCCAGCTGGGGAAACCATCCAAACCCTTGGTATGGGGACTCACAACTGATGTTACCACTGGCACCACCACAGAACTTTCCCCAAGTGACCACTTCTGCACCTTCCGGACCTTCACTAGAGGACCTGTTCAAGCAAATGACTGCCCAGATAACTGCACAAATGGAAGAAACATTCTCGAATTTCAATAGAGGATGGAAGCAAGTCAGCGGGACTACACTGCAAACTCCACATTCCCTTGAAGAACATATAGATTCACAAGTAGTTATTCCTAACAATACTTCTGAGGATAATTTTGATAATAATGTCAAGAACACTATGGTTGATGAACTGTGTGTTGAATCTCCAGATATTCATACCTCCCCTGATTCTATCTATTATAATTCATGTGCTGATTGTACTGACATTGCTTCATGTGTAGCATGTTTTGAAAGGTATGAAGAGCAAAACGTCCATATGGAACACGAGACGCATGAGGTTGAGGGTCCTGTTCATATAGAAAATGAGGATTAAGAGGACATCTGCTTCACCATGCTTGAGGATGATGAAGAACTTTTGGAAGTAGATGATTCTATTAATTCACATGCATGTGTTGAAAGTGATGGGATGGTTGAACTGTGTATTGAATTTCCAGACATTCAGGCTTTTACTGATTCAGTTTATTGTACCATATGTACTGACTGTACTAACACTAACCTTTGTGTGGTGTGTGCTGAGATTTCTGCAGGTTTAGCAGGTGATGGATTTGTTAGCGCAGTGAATGAAGAACGTGCAGAAGATGAAGCAGCACCGGAGACCCTAGCTACCTGTTTGCCACCTCCCACTGTGGAACAACCGGCGATGGAGTTCAAGCCTCTGGATTTTTCACCATGGCCAGTCCAAGGGGATGAACCCCGATTTTATTAAGAGTCCTTGTGAGACGATACTCGAGTTGTCGCTCCCTAAACTACATTTTTACAAACCGCTCGCTTTTTGGCGCGTGCGCGACAGCGCGACCAGCATGCCACATGTAGCCATGTGGTGAACCGTTTGTTACATATGCATTTTCTTATAGCAACTTAATGGAGGGATGTAAATTGCAATGCTTCAAAATTATGGGGACTAAAATCACAAAAAAAAAATTTAAAGGGGCGATATTCTCCAAAATGAAAAACTTGAGGGATTTTTTTTTTCTGGTTTGGACTCGAGGGAATAAAATTACATTTTTAAAAACAAGAAAATAAAATGCTTAGATTTATCAAGAGTGGGCCAAGGCCCACAATTCTTAGGTTTACAGTAAGAACTTTTTTTATTTCTATAATTTGCTTTAGTCATGTTTAGGGTTTTTTTAGATAACCCAAAGGTGTATTAAAAAGAGTACTAGCTGTACCCTTAAAACCATATACAGAGTTTCATTTACAAATGGGACGCAAGGTAGAAATTCAACCAAGAGAGAAGACCATCACCAAGGTTGAGAAACTAACTAGCACAGCCCACAATTCAGAAAGGAATAAAAGAACAAATCACCAAGGTTGAGAAACTAGCTAGCACAACCCACAATTCAGAAAGGAATAAAAGAACAAATCACCAAGGTTGAGAAACTAACTAGCATAACCCACAATTCAGAAAGGAATAAAAGAACAAATGGTATAGCATAAAATATACAGAAAGAAAAGGTGTATTGCTTGTTGTACCTAGTAGCAAAGGGTAATGGTTTGTTTGTATGTTGGTGATGATTGTGTTGCACAAGGAATGTTAACAAGTAGTCACGTACTATTTTGAGAAGTTAGATTAACCTTGGTTTTGAAATTGCCCAATCTATTTATATTGATTCTAGTGGATAATTAAAAGTTTCAATGAAGATTTAAGCCACAAAGAAAAGTAGAGTTAATCAATGGTTGTTCTCATCAAAGCATAACTAAAAGTAAAAAAGGCATCGCAGAACACAAAACCTTTAGCTTAGGTAGACCATATTCTAGAAAATCAGGGTCATATTTCTCATAAGGATCCTCTTCCTGGTCCAGTTCCAACATCCAACAAGTCCTATGGTCACACTCATTCCAGGGAAACTCATCATCATCTATCTATATAATCTTTGGGTAGGCTGTATACAGTAGATGAGGATTCAGTTTGAGGGGGTGGTGTTTTGTTTGTTAAACCGTTGAGTGCTTTCTGAGTTCGACATGCAATCCCTTTCTTTTGATATGTCTTGAAAATCTTCTTTGACTTGACATTCAAGACAGCCTCTAAAAGAAGCAAAGTAAAACAAAACCAATATAGTGAGAGAAGAGTAGAGTAAATAGAGTTATTTCAAATGAGTTATTTCTCCTGAATAAGGTTTTCCATAAATGAAAAAGCATAAATTAATTTTAAGTGAAAAGCTTTGACAGGCTAGAAGCCATAGATAGATAATGTTACAGAATGCAAATTCAAAATCTCTTGTCAATTTCATTACTAGTCAGAATACATTAAACTGGTGTTATAATGGAAGGCTTACTTTTGGGGTGAAGATCATCCAACTTTTCATCATCTTTGAACCTAAGGTGTCCAGGAGCAACAAGAGCAAAGACTTGGAGACTGCAAAACAAATCACAAAATTGTATGAATAATAAATTAATAATAGAAGGTTAAGAATAATCTCTTTGTTATAAAAAAAAATAACAAGATATGTTCCTGATAATAGAGAGGGAACCACGCAAGCAAGTCATGCTCGTACAGTCTACTACGCATAAAATTGAGAAACATTTGCGAGAAGCATCTCTATTTTACACCCAATGGTTTTCAAATTCAAATAATTTCATGATGAAACTTGGAACGAAGATAAGGGAAAATGAAGGAATCAAGGAAAGGGGCCGAAGAGTCGAAGAGAGGTTACCTTGAAACCGTGCGCTCGCTACTCGCTACCGCCGTCCGCCGCTGCGTAAGGATTTTAGGGTTTCAACAATATTTCAGATTTTTGGGTAGGTGTTATGTTATGTGTGCGTTGTTTCCTATTTAGTGTCAGGGAAGAGACAAGTCAAGCGATGTGGGTTGGACGGTTATCCTTTAGGGTTCCTTTAACTGCTTAAATACGTAACCGGTTGCACATCCGATCGTATTTTCTGAAGGTTTCGTCCGGATAAAATATTATATTTTATTCCCGGACAACAAAATTTGAAAATTTACCAAACCCACACAAAACATCATAAAAACACTAACCGTCTCGTTCACGAATTAAAATTTTGTCTCTAGCTCAGTAAACTTGTACCTAGGTGAGAGAACCCGCATCAGGTTTTCGTCTGAATTTTCGACCGAAAATTTTACTGTGACTTCATACGGTAAAACAGCACAAGAAAATGATTTTATTTTAAATAAAATATCCTCCGGATTTCATCAAAATAAATACATTAAAGCATGTATTTACTGATAAAGAAGCATACGAAAAACAGGGTGTTACAGTATTTGCTTTAGACCTCAATAAGTGTTAGATCAGCTTTGATCCCAGCATCACATATTTTTACTTTTAAGGATTCTTAAGTGGGTCATCACCCTTACACATCACTAATTTTTACTTTTTACAACTTAAGCATCGGATGTGTCCAACCCAACCCCTTAAAAATTTTTACTAAATAGGGCCCACAGTAATTCCACATCCTTATATTTTACCAATAATTTATTTATTAAGTTATAATGTGGCCCACCATCTCCCCCACTTTTTCAACTTAAGCATATATGTTTATATAAGCACCTCGCAAAATTAGATGCCTAACAAAAACCTTAGTCCAATGATTGCTTCTTAATAAGAAGGGTGGTTAATTAGCAAAAGTAACATAAACACCTCTCATTGTAGATGACCTAAGGACATTTTACTCAGAAATTATAAGTACATTATTTTTGTTATCAGTTGTGTTATTTCAATTTTTTTAAGGAATTGTGTTATTTCAATTTGAACATCAAATTTTGGATATCATATGTGATACCATATATGTTTATCTCTATATTTAACTTACTTTTTTTTTTATACAAGAATTCCAAAAATACATCTAAAAAAAAAGACATCATATTGTTGAGGACCAAAATTACCTTTATCTCTATATCTCACGTTTGGAGGCAGAATGTACAAATTATAACTTTAAGTTAAAATTGATTCCAGAGACAGAATCAATTCTAATCAAAAACACCCAAACAAATCAAAATCAATTTTTTATCTTTAAAATCACTTTTGTCTCTCACAAAAAAATAATCCAAAACATGCACTTAAATGTTGAAAAAACATTTTCATTTTGTTATTTCATGAATCAGTATCTTGGGTACTGAAACGGCGACATTTTAGTTGGGTGAGTTGCTTTTGTCACTCATGATCGTCCTCAGCAAAGAGGTGCTCTCAATTCCTTTTCTTGCTTTGCTTAGGTAATTTCTTACGTCCTCTGTCAACCTTAACCAACTTTCCCAACATGATTTGCTTGTACTCTGAGTCAATTTGAGATAAATTCTTTGTTTTGTCATTAAATATTGGCCATTTTAGCCACTTGTTTCAACACGGTTGGCCCTGACTTTTAGTTTTTTGGTATAAAGCTTTGGGCTTCTCGGCTTCGCTGTTGAAGTTGTGGATGACTTCCAATGTTTTAAATCGTGCACCGCACAACGATCATTTAATGTTATAAACCACAATTTCTATTATATTGAAGTGAATGATGCTACTGGAAATTTTGCAGAGAAATGGTAAGGATTGTTTGAATAAGTTATTTGTTTTTAATGCAGGTTTAGCACCTTTTCTTTTCCTTTTTCGGATGAACTAGCTTTGAGTTAAAAGCAACTTGGTAAAATCGACGTCTGTGCCTTCTTAATTAGGTTTATAAGTAAATATACGGGGAACTGCATCTTTAGCAATTCAAAGCACATTCTTTTAACACTCACAATATAAATTGCCTTTGTTAGTTTTGGAGTTTAGATATAATGCTGATTATAAGGTCTTGACGTATGAGAGTAAGCAAAACACTGTAGAGAGATTTTTAAAGAAATATAATTATCAAGGTATTAGAGATCCATGCTTATGTTCACTTTGGGTGTGTTAGAGTGTGTTTATAAATGCTTGAATATGATGCATGTACTTTTATAATGTTTATGTACTTATTGTGCTTTTATAATGTTTATAACAATAAATACTCTTTTCTTGAATTTTAGTTTACTTATCACTGGGGCATCATGAAGGCTGATCGTCATGATCACATTGATCGAATTAGTAACCTACCAAGTAATGTTATTGATGGCATCCTACAACACTTGTCCATCCGAGATGTAGTCAGGACCGACATTCTGTCAACGAAATGGAGGTATATGTGGGTTTCAGTCCCAAGTCTTAAGTTTGGAGCTGATTTTTTTCAATACTGTTATGACAGAAAGTTTCAAGCCCATGAAGTTCCTAGTATTATCACAGAAATTCTTTTGCTCCATAATGGTCCGGTATATGCTTTTTCTCTTAATATCGATTATCAAGGAATCACATGCCTCTCCAAGTGGATTCTGTTTTTGTCGAAGAGGGACATTAAATATCTTGAGCTACTGGACTGTGATCCTGATCTTATAAATATTGAAATGCCATCTCATCTCTTCACTTGTCAGGGATTGACTTACTTGAAACTTGGCCATTTTGAATCGCCCATTTCGTCCAATTTCTGTGGCTTTAAAAGTCTGCTCGAGCTTCACTAAATTAATATTGGATTTGGGTTTGAGTCTGGTGCACTTGAGAGACTTATCTCTTGGTTGTCTAGTACTCAAGCCGCTCACCATTTCATGTTGTTATGGTTTTGATTGTCAGGTCGCTGCCCCTAATCTCAAAGTCTTATCCATATAAGGTGATGAGGATATCAAGTCAATTTGTTTTAAGGCAGCAAAGAATTCGACTGATCTGACACTCATTATGATAAGTAATGGGGATGAGTTTGAGGAAGCCAGTGTCCTTGATATCCTCGTCACTTGAGAGACTTATCTCTTGGTTGTCTAGTACTCAAGCCGCTCACCATTTCAAGCTGTTATGGTTTTGATTGTATTCAGGTCGCTGCCCCTAATCTCAAAGTCTTATCCATAGAAGGTGATGAGGATATCAAGTCAATTTGTTTTAAGGAAGCAAAGAATTTGACTGATCTGACACTCATTATGATAATTAATGGGGATGAGTGTGAGGAAGCCAGTGTGCTTGATTTCATCAAAGACTTGCCAAAACTTGAGAGGCTTTGTATGAGTGGAGAAGTGTACATCGAGGTTAGAATACGACAACATTAATATGAGTCTATTATTATAGTTCACTTGGATATGATTTGGTGACCCTTATACTAGCTTGGTAGATTTATATAAAACTACGTGAACAACGTAATAACTGTTTGACATGTGGGCTGTTCTCTCTAACTACACAATTGACAATTCAACATGGAGTGTTTTTTCCACAAAAGGGATGGCAGTTACTAAGATATGTTTCATGAAAGTGAAACCAAGGACTAACATTACAACATGCATGAAATGTCTTAGGTTCTAATTCTCCGATATATGTTTTTACAGTTTTTCACATTATTTCTACTTAGCTTGGCCACATGATTTGTTTTTCTAAACCCTTTATGCTACTCATCTATTGTTGATCAAAATTGAAGCATTTTGATTGATGGTTGCATATGATAATTGGGCGCCTTGTCTTATATGTAGATAGTTGTGTTGTGTTATTCTATTTGGACCTGCACTAATATCTCAGTTTTATTGTTTGGATCCATAGATACTGTCTATGGGTGTCATTATGCAGACGCTGCAAGAGTCAATCAACTTAAGGAAGCACTGCCTAACCATCTGAGGGAGTTATACTGCAATAGCTTTTGCCTCAGTCAGCTTCGGAAAGTGAATATCACAGTTAGAACTGCCTATGAGCATGCACTGGACTTGAGACGGTTTCTACTGTTATTTTTTTTTCTTTCGTAGCTTATTGATATGTGTCGTCTGTCTCATTTCCAAGTACTGGATATTTTAATAACAGCTATGCAATTTTTCAATTGAAAATATGTGCTACCCTTCGGTGGGGTATGCAACATTAAATTGAATATTCTGATCAACTTTGCCATACTAACTTTTAAGAACTGACTTTGGTTTTTCAAGAGACAGATATTTTCACTCCCTCGACCATTTTATAAATGCAAGGTTCACTGTACATGCTTTTAGTTAAGCATTTATCCCGGTAGCCCTGGTTACTCTAAGGATGCAACTCTGGTTCCACCATAATTGAGGCCTTTGATCATTCTCCAGAACATTTATCAAGCCTTCCAACGACTTTAACTAATGGAGTTAAAGGAGAAAGCCCATAAACACCATTCATAAACCTCATTGAAGAAGAAAATTATATTGCACCTTGTGCCAAAGACTCTTACAAGGAATTCAAAAAGTTCAGCTGATGTTGGAGAGGTGACTCATGCAACTGAATATGGTTTTGACAGAAATTTGAAGTCAAATTCTCCTCAGTTATTGACTACCAATACCAATCTAGCTGGTCCATGTCATTAACTTTCCCTCTATTGGACAAAAGGTTACAGCTATTTTGTTCACTCTGCAAAAACCCATTGGGCCAACTTGAGAACCGTCTATATCTTACATGCTCTTTGGTTTCATCATCAAAAGTTCACTTAAGTTCCCTTTTGCATTATAAACTGAAAACATACCCAACAGATACATTATACAGTGTATCGGTTATTGTTACTGATGCTTCACTTATTGATCAATGTATTTGCAATAGAATACCTGAAAGTGCAGTGGATCAGGGTATTTGGTGTCTGGAAGATGGGTGTGTCTTCAGCATTATTATATTGTCCCCTCTGCAGGAATACCAACAATCTGCTTATAGTTCAGATCATGGTAACCAATTCATCAAATATTCAGTAACTTGACAAGGTGACGTTTACAGCCTGTGTGTCATGCATGTTGTTTCACTTGTGTTTGAATCTTAAAGTTCCTTTTTGTTTGGTTCTTTGATGTTGTAGCCGGTCTATGCCAACTTCTTTCATTAATGATCTTTTAATTGTATTCTTTACTTAAATTTCTTCCCCGGGTATTGTTTTACTTTGATTCTTTGGAAGTGAAGAACCATGAGGAATCAGGAAATGGTGCTTCGGAGGAATTGGCAAGATTAAATCAAATCATACGGCTAGTTTTTTCCATGAAGCAAATGCTTCGCTTCTTTTTGAGTGACAATGGCCTATCTGTTTTCTAGCATAATGCAGTAAACAATTTTGTGGCTTGGAAAACGATTTTAAAACTTGTGCATAATTGGAACAGAAGATATGCAACAACAAAAACTTCATTACACACTATTTTTACTTTTTCCCCCTAATTGGTATTATCCTTTATTTTTATTTTTTAAAAAAAAAATTAGGAAAGTGATTTTAGTGATATTAGTCATATTACTCAAATGCATAAAAGAAATATGCTGAGTTTGTTTGTTTCAAGGAACGATCAACTCAACTTCTCTCTGTAGTGTACTTGTTATTTTTCATATATTTTAATTGTTAAAGTGTTGAATTATAAGATAGAAATGGGCAAAGCTACTCTCCCGAGAATATATGATAACCTCTTCGGCATTGCTATTGAATTTGTTGCCAGTTAATGACTCTAACGTGGGTGAAATTGCAGTCTTAAATTTCATTGGAAAATATACTTATCTTCCCCAATTTGAGAAATCACAAGTTTGGAAGTCTAGAAAATCAAAGGTGAGAATTTAAGTAATGTTGCAGACTAGAAAATCAAAGGTGAGATTTTAAGTAATGCTTATCTTCCCCAATTGTTGTTGATAGGCATACTTTTGTATCACATTACATTTTTTTGGTAAATGATGCAACAAAGACTATGTATTTGTTAAAATCAGTCATTCCGTACCTTTCATTCTTCTGCCCTGAATTGCAACTTATTTGAATCTTGACTATTAATTGATCCCCTGCAGCACTAGTTTTTTCTTTTCTCCTCTTAGCCTGTTGAGGAAGTATTAAAGTGGATCGCAGCTGACAGCTACACATTGAGCTAAATTGTCCCATCTAATTATATCATAATTTGTACACATGCACACAATACGTTTATTGGTGTCTTTTTGACCAAACTGGGTTCCTTTTAGAAACTATTTATTAGTTTAGGGTTATTCTGAAACTATTTACCAATAGGGGGTCGTTTTGGACACGTGGTATATTTTATTATTTTTCACTCTAACAGGTCAAAGGCGCCACTGCAGATGGTGCCTAGCACTAAACAAAAAAAAAGTCAAAAGGGGAGGCGTCACTGCAAATGGCGCCTTCCCTTGCAGTGGCTCCTCCCCTGCAGTGTACCACGTGGCGCTGCAAGGTCCCTCCCAGCCCCAACCAAAAATTGGACGCATGCAATTTTAAAGGAACAACGCTACAATTTTAAAGGAACAACGCTACAAAAAAATTATACCATAATTATAGGGAGTAACGATGACATTAATGATAAAGTATCTATTTAAAACAACAAGAGGCAATAAAAAAAATCCCGTAATAATGAGTAGCAAATAATATCACAGGAGGCATAAAAAAATAATAACAATAACAATTTACACCCATAAATATTCATCAATTATTACAGTAGTAAAAAAATTTACCTTATAAGAATTAAAAGAAAGTCACCTGCAATTTTAAAGGAACAACGCGACAAAAAAACTTATACTATAAATATAGGGAGTAACGATGACATTAATGATAAAATATCTATTTAAAACAACAAGAGGCAATAAAAAAATCCCGTAATAATGAGTAGCAAATAATATCACAGTAGGCATAAAAAAATAATAGCAATAACAATTTACACCAATAAATATTCATCAATTATTATAGTAGTAAAAAAAATTACCTTACAAAATTTACCTTATAATTATCGAATTATACTTTCATTCAATTTATTTGCAAAATTAATTCACATACTTGGATGGTACAAATGCCAGAAAATTAATTCACATATTCTTGTTTTTACAGTTTACTTGTTATTAGTTTAAAATTTTAAGGGAAATTCTCCTTCTGTCATCTTAACATAATGGAACTCTGGTGAGAGCATTGCAGAAAATCTCCGGAGTGAAATAAAGAAGATGGGTTTGTCTGAAAATGAAAATTAAGCTTAAAAGCGATAATGACAGTAAATAATTCAGGTGCAACAGACTCTGCAAACAAGAAATGTGAAACCGACTCTACACCATGCATGTGCTTGCATGTGGGTGTGGTCTGAAAAATCTCACATAATGACAGTAAATAAAGACAAACTCAATCACTCATGTTTAACAAAATTCAAAGGCTTTTATGATGGATCATGTGTAGCGTGCAGGTTGTACGGTGCTGCTACATGTGTGGAGTTGGTATGACATTTTATGACTGTTATAACCTTGAAGACTAGCTTTTCTGATCTGAATTATAATTCTACGTTCAAAATGAGTAATGATAAATAAACATATTTTTTATGTACAATATTATATTATATTATATATATATTTATTTTTTCTCTCATCACATATATTTAATACTTAAAAATTATCCACCATCATATAATATATATAATTAATATCCCAAAAATATATTCATTTATAATTCCTCATTCAAAATACTTAACTACATTGTTCGTGACCAAGCAATCTTTGCTTGTCATGTTCAAAAACTTTGGAAGATCACATAATAGTATCCTTGACCAAACACTGTGATGGGTGATAGTAGTCAATTTTTTAAAAAATCGGTGCTTGTAGTGAATGAATTTAAAATTATTTAATGAAAGGATTGCACAAAGTTTTTTTTACTGGGATTGCACATAGTTAATTATAATGAAAAAAATGATTGTAAGATATTAATTAAATTTGTTAATTTAACGTGTAAGTTAATTTGTAAATTTGTTTTAAATAGATACTTTATCATTAATATCATCGTTACTCCCTATACTTATGGTATAATTTTTTTGTAGCGTTGTTCCTTTTAAATTGTAGCGTTGTTCCTTTAAAATTGCAGGCGTCCAATTTTTGGTTGGGGCTGGGGGGGCCCCCTGCAGTGCCACGTGGTACACTACAGGGGAGGAGCCACTGCAAGGGAAGGCGCCATTTGCAGTGGCGCCTCCCCTTTTGACTCTTTTTTTTTAGTGCTAGGCGCCATCTGCAGTGGCGCCTTTGACCCGTCAGAGTGAAAAATAATAAAATATGCGTCAGAGTGAAAAATAATAAAATATGCCACGTGTTCAAATCGACTCCCCATTGGTAAATAGTTTCAGAATAACCCTAAACTGGTAAATAGTTTCTAAAAAGAACCCAGTTTGGTCAAAAAGTCTTTATTGGTTGTTTTATTACTTTGGCTCCATAAGACATTTTAAAATTTTGCAAATTGTATCCTGTACACAGATGCAAAGCTTACGGTGTTTTGATATTTTGGGATCAATTTGTAACATTTTGTGGACCTTCAAGATCTGCCACCACTGCCCACTACCAGCAATACGTGGGTACCAAGTACGAACCTCTTTTGGTGGTCCAAAAGGATGTCAAAGTTACCGACACGATAATAGAATAATTCAGTATTGCACTGAAGCTTCTATACAGCAAGTTTTAAACTGGTGCTTATACATTGTTTTTTTGTGGAACACGATTCAATTTTGTTACACAACCTGACTCGTTGTGGTTTAGCTTTTTTTACAGAAGTTTTCCAATAGTGTTTTCCTTCCTGTACTTTTAGACCTACGTTCAAGAAACTAGTAATGCATCTATAGATGCCATACAATACAAACGCATATATATTGTCCCAAAAATTCATGTCCAGTTTACTCTCCATCGCACCAATCAAAACATGTCACTCGGTTAAAAATATCACTTTTAATTTATATAACATCACCATGATGGATGAGAATTTTTTAACTGACGTGACATGTTTTGATTGATGCAATCGGAAGTGGAACATAAATTAAGGACAACAAATTTGCATTTTCACAATAGATATCATTTTACGATAGTCCCTCGATGTGGTCTTATTATAACATTACTCAATGAGGTAAGGAATTTTACTTGTCTATATAAAGCATTTAATTTTGATTTCTATTGATAAAATTGAAGTTAGTATATAAATTTTCTCTAATAGAAATATAACCTATGTACAATGTGTATAGTATTTTTTAGGTAAAATAGGTTATTGGCCATATATATATGTGTGTGTGTGTGTGTTTTCTTCAAATTGGTCCTACATGTTACGTTCCGTTTCCATGTTAGTTCTTTCTGTCAATTTCGACCTTACGGAGTAAGATCAATAGTCACGTGTCTGACTAACGTGATAGCCACGTCAGGTCAAAACTGACGGCATTATGTTGAAATTGACGGAAATGACTAACATGGAAACGGAACATGCAAGACCAATTTGAAGAAAAAAAAATTATAGGACCAACGTGAAAAAAAAGACATATAAGACCAATCTACCTATCTTGCCTATTTTTTATAACTCATTAATAATAAAAAAAATTAAAAGAGGATAAGACAACTAAAATAAAGTATAGTTGATATTTTGTTTTTACTGGGATAGAGTATCACTTGCACTTGGAGGGAGGGTTTTGGGAGGCAAACGGAAATGCAAATGATATGTGGGACAAGATGGTCAAGGGGATTAGGAAGGTAGCTATAGAGACGCTTGGTGAATCAAGAAGATTCGGACCTAGGGGTAAAGAATCCTGGTGGTGGGATGAAAGTGTGCAAGCTAAGGTTCGGGTTAAAAGAGAATGTTTTAAAGCTTGGTCTTTATGTAAAAATGCTGAAAAATGGGAAAATTATAAGGTGGCAAAAAAAGAGACCAAGAAGGCAGTGAGCGAAGCTAGAACTAAAGCTTTTGACGGGTTGTACCAATCCTTAGGCACCAAATATGGTGAGAAATCTATTTATAGGCTTGCTAAAAATAGGGAAAGAAAGACAAGAGACTTGGACCAAGTGAAGTGTATTAAGGATGAAGAAGATAAAGTTTTGGTTAAGGAACAAGATATTAAAGATAGATGGAAGAATTATTTTCACAAGTTATTTAATGAAGGATTTGAAGTTTTATCATGCTCACGGGTGCTTGACATCAGAGAGGAGGACTAAAATTACACTTTTTGTCTTAGAATCCAAGAGCATGAGGTAAAAGAAGCTTTGAGAAGGATGGATAATGGAAAGGAAGTTGGACCGGACAATATACCTGTGGAGGTTTGGAAGAGTCTAGGAAATAGAGGTATTAGTTGGCTCACAAAGTTTTTTAACGAGATTATGAGGTCAAAGAAAATGTCGGACAAATGGAGGAGAAGAACTTTAGTTCCGATTTACAAGAACAAGGGAGATATACAAAATTGCGCAAATTATAGGGGGATTAAGCTTATGAGTCATACTATGAAGCTATGGGAAAGGATGCTTGAACGAAGACTAAGAAAAGAAATCAAAATCATCGACAACCAATTTGGTTTTATGCCCAAAAGGTCGACCATGGAAGCAATTTACTTGCTACGACGAGTGATGGAACAATATGGAAGGGATCAAAAAGATTTATACATGGCCTTCATTAATTTGGAGAAAGCATATGATAGGGTGACAAGAGAGGTTTTGTGGAAAGTCCAAGAAAAGAAAGGTGTTCGGATTGCCTATATTCGAGCTATCAAGGATATGTATGAGGGGGCCACGACTAGTGTGAAAACGCAGGGTGGAGTCACAGAAGATTTCCCAATAACCTTAGGTCTGCACCAAGGGTCAGCTTTAAGCCCATATCTTTTTACCTTGGTCTTGTATGTACTTACGGAGCACATTCAAGAGTCAGCACCGCGATGCATGCTTTTCGCAGATGATATAGTTCTAGTTGGAGAGTCGAGAGATGATATAAATGGAAGGTTGGAGACTTGGAGAGCTTTAGAAGCACATGGCTTCCGTTTGAGTAGAAGCAAGACGGAGTATATATGGAATGTAAGTTTAGCAAAAGGTGAAACACCTCTAGCTTAGAGGTGAAAGTTGGAGACCACAACATACCACAAGTCACACGGTTTAAATATCTTGGGTCTATTATACAAAATGACGGAGAAATTGAGGGAGATGTAAGCCATCGGATTCAATCAGGGTGGTTGAAATGGAGGACGGCTTCGGGTTTTTTGTGTGATAAAAAGGTGCCTCTTAAGCTAAAGAGAAAATTTTACCGTCAGACTATTAGACCGGCGATGTTGTATGGGACGGAGTGTTGGACGGTAAAAAATCAACACGAGTAAAATCAATGTAGCAGAGATGAGAATGTTGCGCTGGATGAGCGGAAAAACTAAACGTGATAGGATTAGGAATGATAGCATTAGAGAGAGAGTTGGGATAGCACCTATTGTAGAAAAGATGGTTGAATCTTGACTTAGGTGGTTTGGGTATGTATGGAGGAGACCTTTAAATTATGTAGTAAGGAGAGTGGACCGGGTGGAGGGTAATCCAATAGCTAGTGGCAGAGGTAGGCCAAGAAAAACTATAGGAGAAACTATTAAGAAAGATTTGGAAGCCAATGATTTAACCATTAACATGATTCATGATAGAACATTATGGCGTCGTATGATCCATGTAGCCGACCCCACCTAGTGGGATAAGGCTTGGTTGTTGTTGTTGTTGTTGTAGAGTATCACTTGCACTTGAAAAACTTATGTTTCATATTTTATGCCCTAGTGCCATAGGTCTAGTGTTGAAATTTGAGGAATGATTATAGTACCATATAAAAGTAAGGATTAAAGTAGTAAACATTATCAACGTGGAAAGTTTTGTATTCACATTCAATAAAATTTTGACATATGAGTGTTCATACCATCAACCCCTAAAAGAATTAGCTTGACTTATTATTGCCTATAGTAGTGGAGCTTCCATTCCCCCCATGATTTCTTATAGTTTTTCTTTCTTTCGCCTTTGGTTTCATATTGTACCCGTGAAAAAGATTAAGGTTAAAGTAATATTTTTGTCCTTATACTTGACACGAAATTTTGATTTGGTCCCTATATATAAAAAATTAGTAAAATGATCCATATACGTATAAAAGTACCCGGTTGGTCCCTATGCATTATTCGTTTGGTCCTTATAAGGAGCAAAAAAAAAATTAAACCAATTCTTAACATGTGTACGACAGAGAACAAACGGGTACTTTTTGTACGTATATGGACCATTTTAATAATTTCTTATCTTATGTATAGAAAACAAATCGAGAATTCGTGTCAGGTATAAGGACCAAAATATTACTTTAACCAAGATTTAAATATCTTGTTAAATATGTGTTGATTTGATTTTAAATAAATTGATTTGATTTTTATTTTTATTAGCTCTAAATTATTCTTCTACATTATAACTTTATAAGGGTAAATGATAAAATAAAATGAAATCATTTTTTTAAAATAAATATAAACATAAAAATTGATTTTCAACCAACATGGTATGACACAGTTGGTAGATAACTGGGCCCTTTAAGCATATAGTCAGCGGTTCGATTCCTGACTCATGCGTATGGAAGAACATCTGTTGGGAGATGTCAACCCCTTAAATGGATCTCAGTATCTGGGAGATGTCAACCCCTTAAATGGATCTCAATACCTCGAGGGATTAGTCTCTGGCTCTCAGCTGGAGGATACCCGAGTTAAAAAAAAATTATCAAATGAGTTAAAATTCAATTTGTTATGATAAGTTCAACATATAATACTCGATTTCCAAATCAAAATTAAATTATTTTTATGAATCTAAATACAATATTAATGAATTCCAGATATTAAACAAATGGAAATACATTTTATCTCCTTTTACATGGACATGTCACAAACAATTTATAAAAAAAGAAATTGAGTTTACTTTTAACACAACTATTGAAGTTTTAACATTATCAATCAATCTTGTAAAAAAAAAAAACTTTGTCAACTAATTGTATATCATTATATATTATATATATAACTTTTTAAGTAATTACAAGAATCAAATAATTTTTAATGATGTGAAGATGTATTATTGAAATTTTTTTATGGAACTTGCTTTAATTAGGGTTTCTAACTCCCCAAGAGTTTCACGTAGTATCTGACAAGCTTGGATCCTTTGAACCCGTTATGAAATCAATCTTCGTTGGGTGCTTACTCACGATTAAGGTTCTTGTCCTTCCTCAAGGATGTGTTTTGCAGGATTCGGACCAAAATTCTTCCCCGCAAGCTCAATCTGTATAACTAACTGAGCCACACTCATTTAATGATATAATTTTTTTTATCAAAGTCTCATTAGATATATATGATTGAATGAAAGTATAAAAACTTTTACTAAATCAAATTAAATTAAATTTTTTTACTAGCACTAAACCGACATGAAATAATGTGTATAATACATTTACACTTATTTTATTATTATTATTTTTATATATTTTGACCTCTATTTTTTTTAAAAGTATTTTACCTTTTTTTTTTGTCTACCTCCATAAGGACTAAGGACAGATACTTTATTTTGGTGTAAAACTTTAAAAAGATAACTTTTTATGCATAAGAAAGATAAATTAAAAAAAAGTTAGGGATTTGATTTTCCCTTTTACCTTTGTACTGGTCGAGGAGTAAAACCCGGCCACCGAGTTTGGATATCCGATCCAACCCAGATATTAAGAATAAGATATTGATATTATCTTCAATAATCCTGATATTATCTCAAACAATCTTATCCGATTAGAAGAGATAATATCCCTTAAATTAAGGGATAAGATATTGATATTATCCTTAAATAATCCTAATATTATCTCAAATAACCTTATTCGGTTAAGAGATCAATTTAAGATATTATCTTAATCAATCCTGATATTATCTCATATAATCTTATCCGGTTAAAAGAGATAATATCCCTTAAATTAAGGAAATCACATCTCAAAGAGGATTTAAGAGATAAAAGGAGATAAATCCAGATTTCTTAAAGATATGAGGATCCTATTATACTATTATAAAAGAAGGAAAATCCAAGAGAGAGACTCACATTTTACGAACCCCGGTGACTCTCCCTTATCCATGAGAAAGATAAATTAAAAAACAAAGTTAGGGATTTGATTTTCCCTTTTACCTTTACCCATTCCAGCCTCCTCCTACCCTTCCAGCCATCGCAGAGTCGCTGTCGACCGTTTGCTCAGGTAATCTCTCACTTTCTCCTCTGTCAGCATTGACCAAATTTCACAACATGATTTGCTTTTCCTGTGAGTCTATTTCAGATAAACTCTTCATTTTTTTTCATCAATTTTTGGCCTTTTTCTTTCAATATGATTTGCTATACTACATTCGTTGGAGGCCCTGACTCTTAGTTTTCGGTATAAAGCTTTGGACTTTTCTGCTTCCCTGTTTGAGTTATGGATAAAGTTCCATTGTTTTTAAACCATGCACCGCATAACGATCATTTTTGTTACAAACCCTTATTTCTATTTTATTGAAGTGAGTGATGCTACTGGAAATTTGTTTGTTTTCAATGCAAGCTTCATGATTTTAGCACCACCTTCGTTTCTTTTTCAGACGTAGAATGAAAGGAGATGAGTTAAAGCATGTAAAAGTGTTTTTTGGGCCCTCCAAGTCTAAATTAGGTTTGTAAAAAAATATGGGGAACTGCATCTTAGGCAAGCCAAAGCACGTTGTTTCAGCATTCACAATATACATGCCTTTGTTAGTTTTGAAGTTTAGATATAATGTTGATTATAAGGTCTTGATGAATGAGAGTGAACAAAATAAGATATTTTTAAAGAAATATATAAGTATCAAGGTATTAGAGATCCATGCATATATTCCCTCTAGGGGAGTTTGAGTGTGTGTTTGTAAATGGTTGAATATGATGCATGCACTTATTGTACTTCTATAATGTTGATAATAATATAGACTCTTTGCTTTAATTTTTAGTTTACTTATCACTTGGGGCATCATGAAGGCTAGTCGTGGTGATCGCATTGATCGTATCAGTGACCTACCAAGTAATGTTATCGATGACATTATGCAGCATTTGCCCATCCTAGATGTTGTTAGGACCAGTATTTTATCAAAGAAATGGAGATCTATGTGGGTTTCAATCCCACAACTTGAGTTTGAATTTGATTTTTTTAATACCTGTTATGTAGGAGATATTGAAACTTATGAAATTCCCAGTAATATTATCACAAAAATTCTTTCGCTCCATAATGGTCCAATATCTAAGTTTACTCTTTGTGTCCCTTTTTGGTACCCGAGTGAAATCAAATGCCTCTCTAACTGGATTCTGTTTTTATCAAGGATTGGCATTAAACATCTTGAGATTTATTACCTTCATGGTGAAGGTGATTGTGAAATGCCATCTCAACTCTTCTCTTGTCAAGGATTGACATACTTGAAACTTTGGCATTTTGGATTAACACCTCCACCCAATTTCTGTGGCTTTAAATGTCTGCTCGAGCTTCACTTAATTGATATTGCAATTAACTCTGGTGCGCTTGAGAGGCTTATCTCTGGTTGTCCGGTACTTAACGTGCTCACCATTTCATACTGTTTTGGTTGCGATTCTATTCGTGTATTTGCCCCAAATCTCAAAGTATTATGTATAAAAGGTGCTATAGACAGTGGTGAGAATATCAAGTCACTTTGTTTTAAGAATGCAAACAAAGTGACTTGATATTCTCACCACTGTCTATAGCACCTTTTATGCATAATACTTTGAGATTTGGGGCAAATACACGAATAGAATCGCAACCAAAACAGTATGAAATGGTGAGCACGTTAAGTACCGGACAACCAGAGACAAGCCTCTCAAGCGCACCAGAGTTAATTGCAATATCAATTAAGTGAAGCTCGAGCAGACTTTTAAAGTCACAGAAATTGGGTGGAGGTGTTGTAACACCCTAGTTTTTACACCTATGATTAATTATTTTATTTGGATGTTTAAATTTATTATGTTATGTGGTTTAGTTTGAGTAATTAAATTACTCTCTTCAAATTATTTTATTGGGTGCGTTAGCACTGACTCAATTCAGTGAATGCATGCTTACTAGACAATAATTATGTTATTGTCACTAATATACCAGTACAGAAAAATATTTTTCATAATATGATTAATAGAAAAGCATTTTCATATTCTCATCCTATTTAATTTTAGAGTTAAAAATATTTTGGTTTGACCTTAATCGGAGATTAAATTTTGGACTGAGTATTTTCTTAGTGGATCGGTTCAACTATTAATCTTTACTCTAATTTGAATTTCGAAAACATATCCTTATCAATCTTTATTTTTAGATTCCAAAAAGTAAAAACATGTTTATTTTAGGCCTAATATTTATCACTCATTTTGTACCTATTACTAAAGAATTGGTTTAAAACTTAACTTTCTCAACCTTTTCTCTCTCTCTTTCTCGACGTCTCTCTCTTTTCTCTCTTTTTCTGCTTCTTTCTTCTTTCTGTTTTTCTTCTTCCTCCTCCTCACATCATCTCTTCTTCTCCACCCTAGCTCACAGCGCCGTCCAGCTCATTACCGTCGCCGTTCAACTGTGCCACGTGGGGAGGAGAGACAGCGCGACCACCCGCACACGTATTGGCTACTTCCTCCCCCGCTGTACACCATCTCCGCCGCGCCACTGCATCCTCCGCCGTCGCTGCTGCCGCGGTGACGTATTCCAGCCGCCATCCATGGTGGACCTGCCATGTTTGGTGTGGTTTGAGCTCTCCTTTTTCCCTTCCCATGAAGCTTAGTTTTGTTCATGAACCATGGCTGCTACAAGACTCCACCGCCACTGTGAGCTTGCCGGAGCCGCCGCGTCAACCACCACAGCACCACCATAAGCTTGCCTTCTTCCTTGGGTAAGTGAAAACCCCATCTATTTTGCTTAGATTCAAAACCCCCAAATTGATTTTGAAACCCTAACCCTAACCCTCTGATTTCAGATTTTAATCTTAAGATTTAAGCTTGTTTTATGAAATTAGGACTGTGAATTTGTGTTTCCCTAAACCAATTTCATTATTTTGAGTTTTCCCTAAATTTTAATAAGGAGCCCTAAAACCCCAATTTGATTTTATTTGAATTTGGGTATGTTTTTGTGAAATTAATTATGATTTAGTGCAATTAGGACTCTAAATGGATGATTTCCCAAGGTTCTTTTCATGATCTTTTAATCAAAACAAAGTTTCCTTAAAGGATATTGGGAAGCGTGAGCTTCGAACATGATTTTCTTTAAAAGTAACCTTGTTTGGTAATTAGATTAAGTGTTTAGATAAAGTTAGAATGTGTGTTTGATCATGTGAAATTGATTTCTTGATTTTTGGTTGTTGCGCGTTGTTGGATTCCCTCTCTGAGACGTTTGACACGGCTATGCTTGCTTGATGGAGTGGATAGTTACACTCTTGGAGCTAATGTGAGTATTAAGACGAGGATCCTTTACTTGTCTTCAAAGGTAAGGGGAGTTTGCCTAGGGATATTCAATAACTGTATGCATGGGTGTATGTGTTTAACTGGATATTTATATGTTAATTGAGCTTCCTTGGATATCTGATGTACTTGAACTGTTGTGCTATTATCTGATGTTGAACTGTACTCGTCTAAATGATAAAATGCATATATGTGATAAACTGCTTTCAACTGTGATATTAGCATTGCACTGATGATATATATACTGTTGTTGATTGAAAGTTTGATAAGCCAGACGTGCGTCTGTGCTCAACCATTATAAGGATTAAAAACCTTAATAAGCTTTGAAGATGAAGGGATTGGTGTTCTTTTCCAAAAGCTCTTTAAACTTAAAGTACTTGTTTTAAATGTTGAAATTGTTTTTGGTAAACTATTGTTATACAAGAGAAAAATCCTTTTCGAACTATGTGTCTTCAAGTGAAAACTTTCAAGATTATTTGGCAATATCCTATTGGGGGAAATATTTCAAAGATAAAAGAATTTCAAAGATGCTTTATAAAAGATTTTCAAAGAAAAGGTTTTTCCTAAATATTTTAGAAACTTTCCGATAACCTGGATAGGTCATCGAGGATTCGGTTTTGAATTTGTTTTTCACTGAACGAAAAATAAGTACTTAAGAAAGAGAATCTAGTACGCGAGACGTCGCCTCTAGTATTCAGTGATGTGCACGTGATCTTGAATCAGTGTGAATTTAGGACTACGAGTTCTGGTTATGATGTTATGAACTTAGGTCCTAATCGCGTTGTGTTGGACTGTGTATTCTAACCGCATGTGATGAACATGATTAAAGATGAAGGTTGTTTTCTACGACCACAACCCTTGACTGTGGCCACAGTCTTGGGCATTGTGATTGAGCGTTCGGACTATGGGTCCTATGCTTCTGAGTTTTCAAGTGATGGGGAAATGATGATTTAAGTCGTTAGCTTCGGGCTGCGATAAAGGAAAAGAATGAACACACAAAGAAAACCTTTTAAATAAAAATATTTTCTCATGTGCATTTCCCCGAGCAGACGTGCTTTTGATATATAACAGATACAAGGTGGTATCTGGGGAGTCTGTCCATGTAAACCGAGTGAAGAGGCACATGTGACGTTGCCCGTCCTGAGACCTTAATGCATGAGGGTAAGGGGGTAATTGCCCGATGGGCTAGAGCTTGACCAACTCTAATTCTTCTCCAGTGAAAATCGGTGTTGATATCTCATGAGATTAAGTTAGAGCCTGATGATTGAAGTGCCATGCATATTTTCGAAAGAATTGACTGTGCGGGTTTGATGCCCTTTGATATAACACTGATATATTGAGTATATGCATGACTTAACTGCTTATATGACTCTGTGATGTATGTATCATGTATATGGTTGTTGTGTGATATATCCATTTGTCGGTATCTCACCCTTACAAACATATCAGGTTCTTCTGGTTTGCTATTGTACCTTGGGTATTTTAGTACAGATGTGCAGAGGAGTCTTCCTAAGTCACTCAGAGACTTAGATCTAGTTGCTTGATGAAGTATTTGATTGTGGAACGATCACGTGAGTTCTTCTCAGGAATAACTTTTAGAATGACCAGCTTAGGGTTTGAGACTTTAGATTATTTTGATAAGTATGTATGAGTATGGCTCAGAGAGCCTTTATTTTAAAATGAAATGTTTATGGCTCGGAGAGCGTTATTTTGAAAGAAAACTTAAACTTTTCCTTTTGGTCTTGTAAAGCTAATTGATATAACTATCTTTAGCATGTTATTGCTTGATTGTATTTGGTGTAACTGGAATTCTGGAATGAAAATGTAATTATTTTAGCAGGTGTTCTTTTACCTGGGATGTCCGAATTACAGAGGAGACTCTGTCAAAATTTTTGTAAAATACTAGCTTTTATTCAAGTATATTCTTTCAATTAAATAGGCTTGCCATACTATGATAGTAAGACTGTGTGCCAATCAAGGCTTAGGAGTCGTGACAAAATTTTTATACCCAATTTCAGACACTTATATACTTATATAAATTATTTTCCGAAAGCACCAGCAAATTATCTTTTAATTTAAATTCCGCATGTGTTACGTAAGTAATGCCCCAAGGGAGGGGGCGTTACAAGTTGGTATCAGAGCTGGTCGATTCTTTCGGGATCTTTGGGGAATAGGTCTGTTAAGTTTTGTTGTGTGATCTCTGGTTGGCTCTTGTTTGAATTGTTTCTTGTTGAAGCAATGTGTGTTGATGCACAAGTATATGTTTCTTGATGGTTTTCCAAGGGCCTTATGTCCTGGGAGACCTTAGATCTTGAATGTTACTTGGGTTCGAATATGACATTCGATTATTCTTGCGAATCGTGTCAGACATTCGAAACAAGATGCTTGTGTAAAAGGATTTTTCCGGGAGTGTTCCCTGGAAATATTCTAGGTTTATGGTTAGCAAAGGACATTGATTTTTGATTGATCTAGTTTCTGGATGCGGTCAGATCTCTGTCGCTTTTGGGTAGGATGTTGCCTACAAAGATTGAAATGAGTTGGACGACTCGATTCGACTAAAGGATTGGTGGTTAGAACCGTTTGTTAGACCGAGTGTTTTCCTTGTGAAGCACCAATGTTGTGTGAAGGCTCGAGTCACCGTGTGGATTCCTGACAACTAAGTAAAGGACGAATTATGAACAAGTATTTTCTGACTCTAATTTGAAATCTGTCAGGACTCCTGAATTAGTTATGCTAATTCATTAATTTCCAGTTATTCATTTCTTTGTTTGTGAGAAGTCGTACTCACACTTCTAAATAATCCTCGATGTATTAGATATTTGAGTGAATTTATTTAACGGAATCCATTGGTCTGGATACTTTCACCCTTTGTTGAGAGAAGTGATTATGACTATTTCTTGAGTTATAACCCAGATAATTTCGTGATAGCAGAAGTTTCTTGGTGAAACTCAGTTTCGTCACTTCTATTTTTGATAGAGGTGAAAGTCATCATTTTGTAAATTCCTTGTACTAAGAATAAGAATTAATCCTCTTGGGATTAGACATTATTCACCCCTTGATTCTTTGAATCCGTTGGAAGATTCTTGTGGAAGAATGAACTTTATTAGATTCATGTTTGTAAATGTGTATTGATCATGCATTTTTACATCCACGAACCTGATGGAATGATCTTTTTCCATATTGGATGTTCCTGTGTCCTTCAATTAATGAAATTCTTTTCTATGCTTATGTGAAAGTGAAATCAGAAAAAAAAAAATTCTTTTCTTGAGAAATTCTTTTATGATCACTAAGGTCTTGTCTTATTGCGGTTCGAAAGTACTTGTCGTCGTTGATCATCTTAGTTCTACGTATTCTCCAAATGTCGTCGATGTGTGACCTATCTCAGCAGTCATGACTCATGAGTTGGATATCTCCGCATCAAGATGTACAATTGAAACCTTCCTTGTTGAGATGTTGTCATTCCTTCAATTCTTGTTATGAGGTTGCTGAAGGCTTACACGAGTTTTGTTTGAATTCAAGTGATCGTTGATCGACTGGTGAAGTCTACACCCTTCTTACGAGTTAAGATCCACTGTGCAATGTTAGTGAACCGAATAATGTATCAGAGGATTGTTCAGATTTCATGGAGTATCTTCAAGTGTTGTTTCAGATGAAAAACGGAAGTTTATCAACCTGTGTCGGTTAAGTTTGCTTTAAGTGTTGAAGACTAAGTTGAGACTAAGTCCAACTGATCATCCTCAGTGGGATGGATGAGTAATGAGATTACCTATCCTTAGTGGGTTAGTCGGGAGATAGTGTGGTACCTAATTTTTGACATCTCTATGGTAGGACGAACCAGAGTTGATAGGAGATTCGTTAGTGTATATATGTGAATGGTACTATGAGGACCCTTAAGTTCAACGTCATTGAGTGAGACGATTACGATGGATTTTATCATGATCGAGGCAGATGTATCATTAAAGGAAATTAGAGTAGTGATCAAAGTTTATGGTTAATGTTGACTTCGTGAGTCCGAGGATTAACGGAAAAACATATATGGTAGTTTTCCTTAATTTGAACGGAAATAGTAAAAAGGAGTTCTTGAGTGAAACTAAGTAGTTAGAAAAGTTTAAGAATTATGATTTTGGATAATTCAAGTTGAAGTGATTCCTTTTGGTTGTAGTTGCATGGAGGAATGTAATCGCATTCTTTAAGATTGAAATGAATGACTATGATATAATTTGGAGTGGTGGAATATACTCAAAGAAAACTAAGACTATAATTGTGTACTTTGGATGGAAAGTTGATATATGTGATAGAGTTAAGGTTGAACTTGATGTTCGTTGTGAGGATAAGGTGTTGAAGAAGTTTTGCTAGTAGACAAATTTTTGAGGCAAGAAGAGATTAAGTTTTGATTGTGTCTTCCGAGTGTGATAAACTATAGCGAAATGTTTATAATCTTTGAGTTCTTATTTTGGTAAAAATGTGGTTGATGATCCATAGTGGAAACTAGATATTTTAAATCCAAGATTGCCATTAGGGAGTGTCCACCTGGATTTCTTGACTTTGTTTTGGTGCAACTCCTAGGGGTTATGGCCTTAGAGAAACTCTGTTTTATAATCTCTTTTCTCAACTGCAAATAAATAAGATAAGTGCATATACGGTACAAGCATTTCCTTGCATAAGTGATGGAGCCCTGCCTTTAGATGAAGGAATTGTTAGGAGTTGTGTATTTTCTTTGGGCAATAGGGTAGATGCATGGGAAATTTCTTAAACCAGGGATACTAACGGGGCTTGAGAACTAAATTGAAAATGAGAGTTAAATGAAGGATATGAAATCGAAGTAGGAAAAAGATCCGAGAGGAATTAAGAAGAGAACGGACTATGTTGGATGTGGTAAGATTCAATTTTAATAAGATTAAATTTCTTAGGTTTTTGGCGCAAAGTATATCATGTGCAATTCAGGAATGTTATGACGTTTTGATTGGAGATTTGAAAAGTGTGAATTTGGTATGACTAAAAGAGTAGACTAAGCCCAAATGGACTAAGACTATGATTGCATCTCTTGAGTAGAAGGTTAATTGATGTTATGGTAAAGTTAGTGTTGGTTTTGATGTTAGCTGTGAAAGTTAGATATTGGAGAAAGTTTTCTAATGGATCTATAATGAGAAGTGAAGAGATTAAGCGTTGATTTTGTTCTTTAAAGTGTAATAGACTAAGATGAAATATCAAAGGTAGTGGGGATAATGCGGTAGTGAAAAGTCTCGAGGATAAATAAAATGGCCCTAAGAATCGATCCTGTTATAGAGTTATAGATGAAAGAAATGAAGCAACAAGAATACAAAGCAAGATTTAGGGTTAAGGTGTGATTACAAAATCCTTTGTAGTTTTGAGCTACGAAATTTCGAGGACGAAATTTTTTTTAAGAGGGGTAGTAATGTAACACCCTAGTTTTTACACCTATGGTTAATTATTTTATTTGGATGTTTAAATTTATTATGTTATGTGGTTTAGTTTGAGTAATTAAATTACTCTCTTCAAATTATTTTATTGGGTGTGTTAGCACTGACTCAATTCAGTGATTGCATGCTTACTAGACAATAATTATGTTATTGTCACTAATATACCAGTACAGAAAAATATTTTTCATAATATGATTAATAGAAAAGCATTTTCATATTCTCATCCTATTTAATTTTAGAGTTAAAAATATTTTGGTTTGACTTTAATCGGAGATTAAATTTTGGACTGAGTATTTTCTTAGTGGATCAGTTCAACTATTAATCTTTACTCTAATTTGAATTTCGAAAACATATCCTTATCAATCTTTATTTTTAGATTCCAAAAAGTAAAAACATGTTTATTTTAGGCCTAATATTTATCACTCATTTTGTACCTATTACTAAAGAATTGGTTTAAAACTTAACTTTCTCAACCTTTTCTCTCTCTCTTTCTCGACGTCTCTCTCTTTTCTCTCTTTTTCCGCTTCTTTCTTCTTTCTGTTTTTCTTCTTCCTCCTCCTCACATCATCTCTTCTTCTCCACCCTAGCTCACAGCGTCGTCCAGCTCATTACCGTCGCCGTTCGACTGTGCCACGTGGGGAGGAGACAGGCGCGACCCTGCACACGTTTTGGCTACTTGCTCCGCCGCTGTACACCATCTCCGCCGCGCCACTGCATCCTCCGCCGTCGCTGCTGCCGCGGTGACGTATTCCAGCCGCCATCCATGGTGGACCTGCCATGTTTGGTGTGGTTTGAGCTCTCCTTTTTCCCTTCCCATGAAGCTTAGTTTTGTTCATGAACCATGGCTGCTACAAGACTCCACCGCCACTGTGAGCTTGCCGGAGCCGCCGCGTCAACCACCACAGCACCACCATAAGCTTGCCTTCTTCCTTGGGTAAGTGAAAACCCAATCTATTTTGCTTAGATTCAAAACCCCCAAATTGATTTTGAAACCCTAACCCTAACCCTCTGATTTCAGATTTTAATCTTAAGATTTAAGCTTGTTTTATGAAATTAGGACTGTGAATTTGTGTTTCCCTAAACCAATTTCATTATTTTGAGTTTTCCCTAAATTTTAATAAGGAGCCCTAAAACCCCAATTTGATTTTATTTGAATTTGGGTATGTTTTTGTGAAATTAATTATGATTTAGTGCAATTAGGACTCTAAATGGATGATTTCCCAAGGTTCTTTTCATGATCTTTTAATCAAAACAAAGTTTCCTTAAAGGGTATTGGGAAGCGTGAGCTTCAAACATGATTTTCTTTAAAAGTAACCTTGTTTGGTAATTAGATTAAGTGTTTAGATAAAGTTAGAATGTGTGTTTGATCATGTGAAATTGATTTCTTGATTTTTGGTTGTTGCGCGTTGTTGGATTCCCTCTCTGAGACGTTTGACACGGCTATGCTTGCTTGATGGAGTGGATAGTTACACTCTTGGAGCTAATGTGAGTATTAAGACGAGGATCCTTTACTTGTCTTCAAAGGTAAGGGGAGTTTGCCTAGGGATATTCAATAACTGTATGCATGGGTGTATGTGTTTAACTGGATATTTATATGTTAATTGAGCTTCCTTGGATATCTGATGTACTTGAGCTGTTGTGCTATTATCTGATGTTGAACTGTACTCGTCTAAATGATAAAATGCATATATGTGATAAACTGCTTTCAACTGTGATATTAGCATTGCATTGATGATATATATACTGTTGTTGATTGAAAGTTTGATAAGCCAGACGTGCGTCTGTGCTCAACCATTATAAGGATGAAAAACCTTAATAAGCTTTGAAGATGAAGGGATTGGTGTTCTTTTCCAAAAGCTCTTTAAACTTAAAGTACTTGTTTTAAATGTTGAAATTGTTTTTGGTAAACTATTGTTATACAAGAGAAAAATCCTTTTCGAACTATGTGTCTTCAAGTGAAAACTTTCAAGATTATTTGGCAATATCCTATTGGGGGTAATATTTCAAAGATAAAAGAATTTCAAAGATGCTTTATAAAAGATTTTCAAAGAAAAGGTTTTTCCTAAATATTTTAGAAACTTTCCGATAACCTGGATAGGTCATCGATGATTCGGTTTTGAATTTGTTTTTCACTGAACGAAAAATAAGTACTTAAGAAAGAGAATCTAGTACGCGAGACGTCGCCTCTAGTATTCAGTGATGTGCACGTGATCTTGAATCAGTGTGAATTCAGGACTACGAGTTATGGTTATGATGTTATGGACTTAGGTCCTAATCGCGTTGTGTTGGACTGTGTATTCTAACCGCGTGTGATGAACATGATTAAAGATGAATGTTGTTTTCTACGACCATAACCCTTGACTGTGGCCACGGTCTTGGGCATTGTGATTGAGCGTTCGGACTATGGGTCCTATGCTTCTGAGTTTTCAAGTGATGGGGAAATGATGATTTAAGTCGTTAGCTTCGGGCTGCGACAGTGAAAAGAATGAACACACAAAGAAAACCTTTTAAATAAAAATATTTTCTCATGTGCATTTCCCCGAGCATACGTGCTTTTGATATATAACAGATACAAGGTGGTATCTGGGGAGTCTGTCCATGTAAACCGAGTGAAAAGGCACATGTGACGTTGCCCGTCCTGAGACCTTAATGCATGAGGGTAAGGGGGTAATTGCCCGATGGGCTAGAGCTTGACCAACTCTAATTCTTCTCCAGTGAAAAACGGTGTTGATATCTCATGAAGTTAGAGCCTGATGATTGAAGTGCCATGCATATTTTCGAAAGAATTAACTGTGCGGGTTTGATGCCCTTTGATATAACACTGATATATTGAGTATATGCATGACTTAACTGCTTATATGACTCTGTGATGTATGTATCATGTATATGGTTGTTGTGTGATATATCCATTTGTCGGTATCTCACCCTTACAAACATATCAGGTTCTTCTGGTTTGCTATTGTACCTTGGGTATTTTAGTACAGATGTGCAGAGGAGTCTTCCTAAGTCACTCAGAGACTTAGATCTAGTTGCTTGATGAAGTATTTGATTGTGGAACGATCACGTGAGTTCTTCTCAGGAATAACTTTTAGAATGACCAGCTTAGGGTTTGAGACTTAGATTATTTTGATAAGTATGTATGAGTATGGCTCAGAGAGCCTTTATTTTAAAATGAAATGTTTATGGCTCGGAGAGCGTTATTTTGAAAGAAAACTTAAACTTTTCCTTTTGGTCTTGTAAAGCTAATTGATATAACTATCTTTAGCATGTTATTGCTTGATTGTATTTGGTGTAACTGGAATTCTGGAATGAAAATGTAATTATTTTAGCAGGTGTTCTTTTACCTGGGATGTCCGAATTACAGAGGAGACTCTGTCGAAATTTTTGTAAAATACTAGCTTTTATTCAAGTATATTCTTTCAATTAAATAGGCTTGCCATACTATGATAGTAAGACTGTGTGCCAATCAAGGCTTAGGAGTCGTGACAAAATTTTTATACCCAATTTCAGACACTTATATACTTATATAAATTATTTTCCGAAAGCACCAGCAAATTATCTTTTAATTTAAATTCCGCATGTGTTACGTAAGTAATGCCCCAAGGGAGGGGGCGTTACAGGTGTTAATCCAAAATGCCAAAGTTTCAAGTATGTCAATCCCTGACAAGAGAAGAGTTGAGATGGAATTTCACAATCACCTTCACCATGAAGGTAATAAATCTCAAGATGTTTAATGCCATTCCTTGATAAAAACAGAATCCAGTTAGAGAGGCATTTGATTTCACTCGGGTACCAAAAAGGGACACAAAGAGTAAACTTAGATATTGGACCATTATGAAGCGAAAGAATTTTTGTGATAATATTACTGGGAATTTCATAAGTTTCAATATCTCCTACATAACAGGTATTAAAAAAATCAAATTCAAACTCAAGTTGTGGTATTGAAACCCACATAGATCTCCATTTCTTTGATAAAATACTGGTCCTAACAACATCTAGGATGGGCAAATGCTGCATGATGTCATTGATAACATTACTTGGTAGGTCACTGATACGATCAATGCGATCACCACGACTAGCCTTCATGATGCCCCAAGTGATAAGTAAACTAAAAATTAAAGCAAAGAGTATATATTATTATCACAATTTAAAAGTACAATAAGTGCATGCATCATATTCAACCATTTACACCGTAAAAAATGAACAAAGTTGGAAAAACGTGCAAAATTTAAAGCCCAAATACCTGAAAATTATCCATGTTTTTTCAACTTTTATTCGATTTTCATGGAGGAAATTTGTCATAGGCTACGTAAAACCACTAACGAGTTAGGCAAGATGGATAACAGGACACATGCAAGTAAACAGACATAGAAAGTGGAATGAGAGACTAATGTGTCCCGCGTTTGTAAATTTGAGAGACTAAGTGGGTAATTTATTTTTTTCAGGAATCAATTTGAGTCTTTATTCTTAATATATTGAGAAGTGTACTTATTTATTTTTCATTTAACATTACTTTCATTTGATACCTTATTAAGACCCTAGAATTAAACTCAACTAGTATTGGTACATTTGCAATGCACGGGATATTTATATAGTACGAATAATATTGTTTATAATTTATTTTTTTAAGTTCAAAATATATGCATTAATAAATGGAATAACGACTTTATCTATGAAATCTATTTTAAGAATATATATCTTTATTATTAAAAGGAAGGTGGTGGTTGGAGCATATCTGTAAAATCACTTTGTTAAAGTTTTTTTAAAAAAACATGGTTGGAACATATATCTAAAACGACTTGGTTAATATATGGGATATTTTGATATTTTTTTCATGCCCAAATTTAGGATAAAAAGGTCAAAAGGTGCCAATTTATATCAATAAATGGATATAGTAATTGTTATTGAGAGAAATGCTAGCAACACACTCTCTAACATACTATTTCTAACACACACTCTCTTGTTGGTTGAAATCCATGTGGGTCCTACAAAATTTAAGTGAGACCCATATGAATTAATGGGACCCACATGAATTTCAATCAATAGGAGGGAGTGTGTTGAAAAAAGTGTGTTAGAGAATTTGTTGCTTACACTTCTCTTGTTATTGATTATGGGTTTCACTTTTTTTGTCAGCCTCTACGTTTTCTTCTATGAATAAAATGCTTCTTTTTTCTCCCTTTCTAATCATGCCTCTTCGATTGTTGAGTGTAAAAATGTTTTTCATTGTGACATCACGAGTGTAAAATATGCATTTAACATCGGAGATTCTACATCGATTTCCCAAAAATCGATGTGTAAAACGAGGCGGTGACATTTTTGAAATTAAAAGTAAATGATTCCACATCGGTTTAAAAATTAACCGATGTGTGAATATTTTCCACATCGGTTATATTTTAACCGATGTTTAAAATTAAAACAAAAAAATTTAAATTGTATTTTTTTTATCTTTTGACATCGGTTCTTTTTGAACCGATGTGTAATATATAGATTAACCACATCAGTTTTGTGATAACTGATGTATAAAATTAAAAAAAATTAGAATTTTAAATTTTATCTTTTCAAATTGGTTCCTGATGAACCGATGTGTAATATAAATTAACCACATCGATTTTCAGATAACCGATGTTAAAAATTAGAACAAAAAATCAAATTTTATAAATTTTTGGAGTTGCTACATCGGTTTCTTTAGAACCAATGTGTAATATACAATAACCACATCGGTTAAAAGAAAACCGATGTGTAATGGAGTCCCTATTTTGACCTATTTTCATTCCCTCCATCAATCGCGCCCTTTATTTTGTTCTATTTCATTCTCTTTGCTGCCATTCCTTCTCCTAAGCTAAACCCTCCGCCACCTAGAGCTTGTTCGGCTGCCCGTCTCCGCCGTTTGTGAGCGCCATCTCATCCCCGTCGTTCGCGTGTCGTTTGCGTCCTTCTCCTTCGTTTCCTTCCTTCTCCACGCCCAAGCTTGTTCCTTTCTGCCCTTCTAGCACGGTTAGCCCCTAAACCATTGCCCACTGTAACAGCCTGATTTTTAATTACGCTGTTTAACCAGTTAAAATATAATTAATTATATTTTAATCTGTGAGTTAGAAAGTGATTTTAAATAAGTTAAAATCATATTCATAGTCTCTCTTATGGTAGAAGGTTACGGTGAAATTTTGGGTTGAAAATTCTGACGGAGCCCGGTCTCCATTTTTTAACTGACATTATTATTTTATACAGACAGAAAACCCTAATTTGACCCGAAAAATGAAATTTTTAGATTTTTTATATTTTGTCCGTGAGAAAGTCTACTTTCCAAATTTCTGATCAGAAATAAAATATTATGTTTATTCGGACGAATTTTGGTAAAAGTTCGGACGGAAAACAGTCGGTGTTTTCACTGACAGTAAGATTTTAATGATCAGAAAACCTAATTCTGACTCGTGAACGAAATGGTTTATATTTAAATCATATTTCCAACGAGTTTGATTAGTTTGAAAATTTTCAGTCGAAAACGAAATATTACGCTTTTATACGGGCGTAAAACCCTAATCGGGGAGCCGACAGAGTCGAAAACGGAACTGCAGAGACCCGTCAAGGGATCGGGACAACGAGTCATACATGATGACTCATGGAGGATGAGTCACCAAGCATTTATGAGCATTAAATGCTAGTAATCATGACTTTTAGGTGAAAAAGACCAAAATACCCCCAAGCTTTCGCGGGTATTAACCAGACACATCTACGCACTCTTAACCACTCATTTTACATGGTTGTAAACCTCCCACATCTCCTCAATTTCGTGCATCCATATATACTCAACCATACCTATTTCATTTTGCTTTCGTTTCATTATTTTCCTCTCAAAAATCGAAATCGGGTAAACGACGGAGCTGCGTACGGAATTTTCGGGAACCGCTAACGGATAGGATCGGTGACTCATTGGTGAGTCACTTTGTGTGGCCCAAAATCAGTCTCACCTCCATCAAATGTGAGCCACATATTTATTAACCATAGTTAAGCAAAGTAACCCTAGTTAAGTTAATTATTAACTATGGTTAAGCTTATATTAATTTAATAATCACAAAACCCATTAAACCAATTATTTTTAACCAAACAAGGCATAAGATTACTCCTATAAATACCCTCCAAACCGTGGCCTCCCTCACCATTTCACTCATCTTCTTCATTCTCTTCATCTTCCTCACCAACTAAGTTACAAAACCCTAAGAACACCGAATCCCCACCAAACATATGACCCTCTTCCTTTCTGAAAATCGGAAAAAACTCAACATAAAAGTTGTTCCTATTTCTATCTTCTTTCCAACAAGCTAAAGATCATCAAAAACGGATAAGTGGATTGGGAGATAGGATCAAAATACAGAAACTGCCTAGAATTCTCAGTAACCCACGAAACAGCAGAAATAAGTCCCTTTTCACCCCTGTTATGATCCGAACCAAATGAAACCTTCAACACCAAAGTCGTTACTTTTCTACTTATATTTCTAACAAGACAAAGTTCGTGATTTTTGGATGAGTATATTGTGATATACACTCACAATACCATTACACCCTCAAGCTGTTCAGTTTTTAACTTAGTGAAGGTTGATCATTTTCTTCATTCCTTCAATCTTCAAGAGGTGAAACTATTAAGCTGTGGTGTGATAGAGAGGAACGTCGAGTTCGAGATTTCGGTGCTAGCTCAGGTGGGGAAAAGAATCAACCTATCGTCGGAATCGATAAGTAGTAGATTATATGATAATTGTGTAGGGCGACCTAAACCCTACTAGTAGTCGAGTAATCGACAAGACCAAAATCCCATTGGAAACCTTTTCTGTAAAACCAATGGATTCGGGGATTGTGTAGGTTTATCGACATTAAGTTGATTTTAAGTATTTGAGGATGTTTGATTTTATGTTATCGAATTTATTGTGATACGCTGGTTGAGGTATTCCATCTGCATGTGACGTATTGTTTCGGTGTTTGAATAATTATGATAGTGAGGATGTTTGCTGTCTGTCACAACCGTGATGGTTGTCACGGCCAGGCCGTGACAGGTTCTGTTTTGTAGAATTCTTGCCTTGGTTGTCTGTCACGGCCGTGATGGTTATAACGGCCAGGCCGTGACAGAGTCGGACTTTTTTAATTATTTGGTTGTGATAAATTGCCTTATATGATATTGAGATGTCGGAATATTTTGTTGATTAATGTGTTATGCATGATCTGCCTGGGTTTAATACTATGCTTAGATAATTTTAAGGAAAGATATATATATTGCTCGGAGGTGTTTTGTTTGGGTTAGAGTTTTGAATATGAATTAGAGGTGCCTCGCTATGAACTGATGTGATATAAAATGTAAGTGGAGGTTGTGAGGAAAAACTTGAGTCACTAGGTTTCTATTGATAAAAGTCAGTGAGAATCATACCGTGCTGATGCACTATTTCCTATTAGAGAATAGGGGATAGTGGCGCACCGAATTATAAGGTCTTTTATGCTTATGTGCTATTTCAAATGGAGGAAATAGTGACGCATATTGTGCTGATGCACTATTTCCTATGAGAGAGTAGGGAATAGGGGCGCACCAAGTTATTATTTATTATATGCTTATGTGCTATTTCAAATGGGGGAAATAGTGACGCATATCGTGCTTATGCACTATTTCCTATGAGAGGCAAGGGAATAGGGGCGCACCGAGTTATTATTTATTATGTGCTTATGTGCTATTTCCAGTGGGGGCAATAGTGACACATATTGTGTTGATGCACTATTTCCTATGAGAGATTAGGGAATAAGGGCGCACCGAGTTATTATTTATTATGTGCTTATGTACTATTTCCAATGGGGGCAATAGTGACGCATATTGTGCTGATGCACTATTTCCTATGAGAGATTAGGGAATAGGGGCGCACCGAGTTATTATTTATTATGTGCTTATGTGCTATTTCCAATGGGGGCAATAGTGACGCATATTGTGCTGATGCACTATTTCCTATGAGAGATTAGGGAATAGTGGCGCACCGAGTTTTGACCCTAAATAGTTCCCGACTCTACTGACTAATGTGACAGGAGTGAAGATGGCCACATCAGTAAAAAGTTTTAGTTGCATGGGCTGAGGGTAGAGGATGATATAGTGAATTGAGGATGATTGCTGATTTTGAGTGATGCGTGTCTGTGACAATTACTGTATAATTTACTATTACTCTTTTCCGCTTTTTGATGATAGAACTGTTTCTTATTCCCTATATCTTTTTGTGTGTTGTGTTTTATTTCTGATGTGATCATACGAGAAGACATGATGGAGGAACCAATTGCTGAGGGGTTAGATGGAACTCCTTACGAACCAGATGCTGGAGGTCGAGCTGTGATTCATGGCGATTAGAGTATAGACAGTATGGCCAGTGTGTCTAAGGAGTATTCATAATTCCGCTAAGTATGTATGTAGTGAAGTTTATGCCTGTGAGGGATCCTACTGAGAGGATACCCTCAACAGTGTTTTGGTAATGTAATAAATAAACAGGTGTGTATTTATGTAATATAGTTTTGGTATGTTTTATATCTGCATAAGTTATATAATTATTAATTAACTTTTAATTTTTACGTATTTTCAACGATAAGCGAGCGATTAAGTAAATAAATATTAAGGTTTTAATGTAATAATACGATGGGGAACATCGGGGTGTCTCACCCACTCACATTTTCTATACATGCATGATTCAACATTTGATTGCCAAATATTCTATAAGAAGGTCATTTTTGTTTGTTTATGGTAAAATGAGAATAAAGAGGGTGTTTTTCGTCTTGTGGTGTTGGGGGCGTGGGAGACCATTATGGCAAGGTAGCAGTCATGATGACATGGATAAGGTGAAGTGGATCTCATATATGGCATAAAAGGTTGCCGTTGATGTCACTGTTTGCAATCATAGTTTAGATAAGCTTGAGTTTGTTTTGTACCCAGCTGAATGTGAGGATTTGGGTGAGATAGGTTTCGCCATTATTTTTGTTTTTAAAGAAAAGTTCAAAATGCTTATGCTATAGTGTCTTCCATTGAGTATTGTTGTAACAGAGAAAAGTTTTGATAATGACAAGGCTTCATTTACCTAGCTTTCAAATTAAACAGATAACTCTGGTGGGTGGAGAGGTGTCTCTTTCTGTTTGCTATCCAAAACGGGCCAATTATTACAAAGAAAGAAACTACATAGTCTAAAAAAAAGGACTAATGATCTAGATATTTGTGGGTGAAAGTTAAATAATTATCCACTTAAAATTTTAACAATTGAATGTTCATACTGATCGGTTGTTATTTATTTTTATGTATAACTCAGTTCTTATCTTTTTTCTTTCTTTCTTCTTGTAAACTATAACTGCTACTGGTGTAAAACTAAGAATGTGAATGTCCATAGAGTCTTGAATGAGTAAATAGGGGAAGGAAAAAGTTTTTCTACTTGAGTATAAAATGAGGACTAATTATTTAGTTTATCAATGGTGAATATATTACCTTGTTCACTAGAAATAAAACTACTACTCAAGTATTGCCATGGTCATGGCAGGCTTGATTAACAAAAACATGAATTAAAACCTAAGAGAAGATAATAATAATAATAATAATAATAATAATAATAATAATAGTAATAGTAATAATAATAATAATAATAATAATAATAATAATAATAATAATAATAATAATAATAATAATAATAATAATAATAATAATAATAATAATTATAATAATAATAACAATAATAATAATAACAATAATAATAATAACAATAATAATAATAATAATAATAATAATAATAATAATAATAATAATAATAATAATAATAATAATAATAATAATAATAATAATAATAATAATAATAATAATAATAATAATAATAATAATAATAATAATAATAATAATAATAATAATAATAATAATAATAATAATAATAATAATAATAATAATAATAATAATAATAATAATAATAATAATAATAATAATAATAATAATAATAATAATAATAATAATAATAATAATAATAATAATAATAATAATAATAATAATAATAATAATAATAATAATAATAATAATAATAATAATAATAATAATAATAATAATAATAATAATAATAATAATAATAATAATAATAATAATAATAATAATAATAATAATAATAATAATAATAATAATAATAATAATAATAATAATAATAATAAGAAGAAGAAGAAGAAGAAGAAGAAGAAGAAGAAGAAGAAGAAGAAGAAGAAGAAGAAGAAGCAGGAGGAGGAGGAGGAGGAGGAGAAGAAGAGAGAAAATCCTAATTTTGCCTAAGGGAGCAGCCCAAAAAGTCTCTCACAGTCTCCCTATTTTCAAGCCTAAGTGCTCTATTTATAGATTAGGGTAACTTGAATCCCAAGCAATCACAAATTCATATCAAATCAGCTTCTAAAGATCCATATATTGCATGTCACGACCATGATGTCCATCAAGACCAGACCGTGACGGATTCTGTCTTGGAGGTCGCTTCAGTGGTTGGTCTGTCACGACCGTGACCACCATCACGGCTAGGTCGTGATCAGTTCTGCCTGTGAGGGTCTGGTTCAGTTGGCATGTCACGGCCATGACCAGTTCTGACTTTTCCATTCTTTCTTTTCAGCTCTACTCGATCATGACCGTGATGGCTGTCACAGCTAGGCCGTGATGGGCTCTGTTTGGCTCATTTTCTTCACTTTTCAAGCCCCATCTTCATGCAAGATCCATCATGGTTAATCTTGAGCATTTTAATGTTATATACTTGATGAAAGTTCGGATTGATTCTAAAATAGTTAAAATAGTTATTCATTGATTCTAATGTTATATACTTGATGAAAGTTCGGATTGATACATTTCCTTTCGTTCTCCGGGTGCATACTTTATCGTGGTGGATGTCATCGCGTTCAAGTCGTGTACATCGGAACCGAAGGGAAATGCTGCCAAAATTTCGTCGAGTATGAGCATGAGAGTTAAGGACTAACTGTTAACCGAATGTTGAAAAAGTTTCTTCTCGATCGAATGGGATAGGGCCATACCCTGTCATAAGAAGTGGTTGATGAATATGTTGGACTAAGTACAAAGTTATTGGTTTAGTCATGGATCGCGGTTGGATGAATGATAGATGGACAAGTGATGAGTATGAGAATGGAGTGGAAGATTTTCTACAGTTTGCAAAAACAAATGCTACTGATAGTGGTAACGGAAGGTTTTATTGTCCTTGTGTTAACTGTTTGAATGAGAGACGACTAGAAGCTGAGGAGATACGTGATCATCTTATTTGTGAGGGGATTTGCAAGAGTTATACAACATGGATATGTCATGGTGAATCGTTAGACAGACCGAGGGTGTCGGATAGAGAGGAAGTTGATGACGTGGAAATGGATGATGGACTAGAGGACATGATCCGTGATGTTGGGCAAGAGTCTTTTCGGCGTGCACATGTGTATGATACTTTGTGCAGTGATGCGGAAGTGGCTTTGTATCCGGGGTGCACTAATTTCACACGGTTGTCAGCGATGTTAAGATTGTTCAATATGAAGGCAATAAATGGGTGGAGCGATAAAAGCTTTACCGAATTGCTTGAGTTGTTGAAAGACATGCTTCCAGAAGGCAACACATTGCCATCTCGAAAATATGAGGTGAAGAAGATATTGTGTCCGATGGGTATGGAGTATAAGAAAATAAACGCTTGCCCCAATGATTGCATATTGTACTGGAAAGAGTTTGAAGAAATGCACGAGTGCCCCAAGTGTGGGGTATCAATATCACGCTACAAAGTGAAGGATGGTGATTCTAGTTGTGATATGGTCACCAAAGGTCCTCAAGCGAAGGTGTTATGGTATCTTCCCATGATTCCTCGGTTCAAGCGATTGTTTGCTAATGTAAATGACGCCAAGAACATTAGATGGCATGCAGATGAGAGGAAGTGTGATGGACAGCTTCGCCATCCGGCCGATTCTTTGCAATGGAAGAGAATTGATAGTTTATTTCCGGATTTTGGCAATGAGCCCAGAAACCTCAGGCTTGGACTTACTACCGATGGAATGAATCCATACGGAAACATAAGTAGTATTCATAGTTCATGGCTTGTTCTCCTGGTAATTTACAACCTATCACATCAGTTATTTTTGGCTTTTCACATCGGTTTTCAAACTGATGTTGAAAAGACCGATGTTGTTTATTGTTACTTTTCACATCGGTTTTAAAATCAATGTTTAAAGTATAATTTTAACAGCGGTTTTCAAAATAACCGATGTGAAAAGTTCATTTGTCACATGGGTAACCTATTGGAAATATCACTTTCCACATCGGTTTAGGCATAAACCGATCTGGAAATTAGACTTTACACATCGGTTTTCAAAAAATCGATGTGAAAATTTCAATTTCCACATCGGTTTTCATAAAAACCGATGTGTAATGTTTAATTTTTTTAAAAAACTCTTTTTTTTACATTTCTATCATTCATTTCCCCTGTTTCAGTAATGCAGATCAATACCAGAATAACATATTCTAAATATTCTCAACACAATTACTTTTTTACAACAAAAACACACTAAATATTATTAATATATACTGAATTTATTACGAACAATACATATGTACTTCAATTACATTCAGACAACAAAGATAATTAGAAACCAAAAAGCTACATGATATATTATAGATTTCATATCAAAATACATATGATCAGTCAAAAGTACACTATAGCTAGTACATGATAAGTTTTTAAACTAACTATACATATATACAAACTATGGTTGGTACACTTGAAGTGTGACGCCCTAAAACCTGGCATCACATGGTTACTCATTTGCGGAAAAGAAACTTATTTAAAACGCTGGTCGCCTTCGGAAATATAACCTTTATTAGAAGGTTACTGAAAAGGGTACTTATTTTTTTTTGTAAGCGGTAGTTAAGAAACAATGATGAACACTCAGAACATGTGATTAAACATCATACATGTAAATATATATATATATATCCGACCCACTTGGGATCTTAGGTTTCTGGTTACAAGACAGGCCTTATCGAACTGGCCAACTCACACTGATACTAAAACTGAAAAAGTAGTTAAAAGATAGCATCACACTGGGAATAGGGAAAGTCGGGCATAAGACTCAAAAGAAGGCTCCAAAAGCCAAGGGACCATCAGGGCAACTCCAAAAAAAAAAAAAAAAAACAACGACAATCTAACCATGCCTCCTGCACTCGGAGTGACCGCAGAAGCTACCTTCAGACGAGGGACCACTAACTGGATCAATAACGTCGCCGCCATCATCGATGATCATGTCGTCGTCGTCGGGATCCTGTGGGTGGTACTCTGGCTCCTCCTCCCCCTCCTCCTCAACCTCTATGAACTCGTAGGGGTCTTCCTCCGGATCCTCTTCGGGATCTTCTTCGAGCGGTTCGACTGGGTCAAGGTGCTCCTGAAGAAGTCCGGTGACCTGTAGTGTGTGGAGGTAGAACCATGGAGGTGGAAGCGCCACAGTCCTAGACTCGACGGTATGGATCCTCCGTATAGGTACTCCGTTGGCATTTGTCTCAGTAGTCGTGATCGGTCCCTGATAAGTCGCAGTCGTCGCTCCTTCATGTATGGTCCAACTGCCCGCCGCCCCAGCATGATCGAAGACCTCATTCCTCGAGTTCGTTGGTGCCAGGGGAACATCCGGATCCATCTAAGAGCACGTGCGTTCCCGATACAAGGAGAAAAGCACAAAGCATACAGTGGTGCAAGAGTGAGATACCGTCATAAGATATATCCCACAACAACCATATACATGATACATACATCACAGAATCATATAAGCAGTTAAATCATGCATATACGCAATATGTTAGTGTTATATCAAAGGGTCTCAAACCCGCACAAATCAATATTTGAAAATATGCATGGCACTTCAATCATCGGGCTCTAACTTAATCTCATGAGATATCAACACCGTTTTCACTTGGAGAAGTATTAGAGTTGGTCAATCTCTAGCCCCACCGGCAGTTGCCTCCTTACCCTCATGCATTAAGGTCTCGGGACGAGCAACGTCACATGTGCCTCTTCACTCGGTTTACATGGATGACTCCCGGATACCACCTTGTATCCGATATGTAAGAAAGGCACGTCTGCTGGGAAATGCATATGAGAAAATATTTTATTTAAAAGGTTTTCTTTGTGTTCATTCTTTTCCGCTATCGCAGCTCATAGCTAACGACTTAATCATCATTTCCCCATCACTTGAAAACTCAGAAGCATAGGACTCATAGTCCGAACGCTCAATCACAATGCCCAAGACCGTGGCCACAGTCAAGGGTTGTGGTCGTAGAAAACAACCTTCACCTTTAATCATGTTCATCACACGCGGTTAGAATACACAGTCCAACACAGCGCGATTAGGACCTAAGTCCATAACATCATAACCAGGGCTCGTAGTCCCGAATTCACACTGATTCAAGATCACGTGCACATCACTAAATACTAGAGGTGACGTCTCGTGTACTAGATTCTCTTTCTTAAGTACTTATTTTTCGTTCAGTTAAAAACAAATTCAAAACCGAATCCTCGATAACCTATCCAGGTTATCGGAAAGTTTCTAAAAGAATTAGGAAAAACCTTTTCTTTGAAAATCTTTTTATAAAGCATCTATGAAATTCTTTTATCTTTGAAATATTTTCCCCAATAGGATATTGCCAAATAATCTTGAAAGTTTTCACTTGAAGACACATAGTTCGAAAAGGATTTTTCTTTTGTATAACAATAGTACACCAAAATCATTTCAACATTTAAAACAAGTACTTTTAGTTTAAAGAGCTTTTGGAAAAGAACACCAATCCCTTCATCTTCAAAGCTTATTAAAGTTTTTAATCCTTATTATGGTTGAGCACGAGGCATACGTCCTGCTTAGCAAACTTTCAATCAAAAACAGTATATATCATCAGTGCAATGCTAATATCACAGTTGAAAGCAGTTCATCACATATATGCATTTTATCATTTAGAACAAGTACAGTTCAACATCAGATAATAGCACAACAGTTCAAGTACATTAGATAATCAAGTAAGCTCAATCAACATATAAATATCCAGTTAAACACCTACACACATGCATACAGTTATTGAATATCTTTAGGAAATCCCCTCTTACCTTAAGAAGGTAAGAGAATGTAAGAAAATAAACAGTTTCATGGACGTTCTTCAAGGTTGGTTAGGAGGCGAGTCTAGGTTTCAAGACACAAGGTTCAAAGGATTAGAACTCAACCAAGAACTTAGGGTTAGAAGTTTCCAAAACATATGCAACTTAGGGATTTATGATCCTCAAGTGCTAAGATTTTAAAACATGATTACTTAAAACAAAGTTGAACAAAAATCCCACCAAGTTACACCTTGATGAAGATTCGGCCTTGACCAATAAAATAGGCTAGGAACATTTAAAATTTCCAATCTCTTTGGTTTAGCATCCATTAATAGTAAGGAGCTCAAAACCATGATCACTTTGGAAAATGAAAAACGAAACACCCTAGGTCCATAACCTTTAAGATTCGGCCATCCTTGGGTTTTTATGATAAAAAAATCTTTAAATTCTTCCAATCTCTTAGACCTTTTAGCATCCAATAACTTATGGAGCTCAAGTCTATGATCATCTTGGAAACAACATAGGATTATAAATAATTAAAGTGTAATGACATAAGTAAATGAATCATAAATGACATAAACATTAATGACATAAATATAAATGACATAAAAGTAAATGACATAATGTAAATGACATAAAGTAAATGGCATAAATATAAATGACATAAAAGTAAATGACATAATGTAAATGACATAAAGTAAATGGCATAAATATAAATGACATAAAAGTAAATGACATAAGGTAAATGACATAAAGTAAATGGCATAAATATAAATGACATAAAAGTAAATGACATAAGGTAAATGACATAAAGTAAATGACATAAAGCAAATGGCATAAATATAAATGACATAAAAGTAAATGACATAAAAGTAGAGTAAAAATCTTTAAACTTTCCAATCACTTTAGACATAGCATCCTTTAACATAAAGGAGCCTTGGTCCATGATCATTTTGGGAAAACAAATCTTTAAACTTTACAATCACTTTAGACATAGCATCCTTTAACATAAAGGAGCCTTGGTCCATGATCATTTTGGGAAAACAAATCTTTAAATACAAACTCCCACTTGTAAAAGTTGAAACAAGATCCATCAAAACCATAAGCATGGTTCGACCTCATTAGAAAGTAGAGGTTAGGAAACTTTGTTTTACACAACCTTTTAGTATGTTAAACTACAAGTAAATACAAGGCCATAGAAATTGGTTTCAACTCAAAAGGAGTTTTCTACCATTTTTGAGAGATTTTTGAAGATAAAAGCTCATAAATGACATAAAGAAGAAACTTTAGAAAAAGATGAAGTTTTTAAAGAAAAGAATACATGAGAGTATTACCCTAAACAAGAGGAACAACTTTGATGAATAACACTTTGTGAAAAGAAGAGTAAAAACAAGAGCTTTTGAAGCTTGAAGTTAAAAGATGAAAGCTTAAGAGTGAAGTAGGAGAAGGAAAGTGTTGAAGTGAAGTTGATGAGTGATATTTATAGAGGGAAAGGGGAGGTGCACGGCCTTGAGAGGGAGAAGAAGAAAGAAGATGAGTTTCTTGAAGAGAGGTTTAAGAGTTAATGTGATGGGATGTGATTGGAGAGAGAAAGTTGAAAAGTAAGATTTTGGAATGACATTAGGATTTTCTTTTATCCTTAGGTGTGTCATAGGCATTTAATGAGACTTCCCATCAAGCCTTTTCTCCTCCTTTAGGGTTCTTTAACTGCTTAAATACGTAACCGGGTGCACATCCGATCGTATTTTCTGAAGGTTTCGCCCGGATAAAATACTATATTTTATTCCCGGACAACAAAATTCGAAAATTTACCAAACCTACACGAAACATCATAAAAACACTAACTGTCTCGTTCACGAATTAAAATTTTGTTTCTAGCTCAGTAAACTTGTCTTGGTAGTGAGAACCCAGATCGGTTTAAATCTGAATTTTCGACTGAAAATTTTATTGGGGCTTCATATGGTAAAACAACACAAGAAAATGATTTTATTTTAAATAAAATCATCTTCTGGATTTTATCGAAAATAAATACATTAAGTATGTATTTACCGATAAAGAAGCATACGAAAAACGGGGTGTTACAACTCTACCCCTCTAAAAAGAATTTCGTCCTCGAAATTACGTACCTTGAAATAACTCAGGGTATTGCAACTTCATCTTGTCCTCAGCTTCCCACGTTGCTTCTCCGGTTGTCTCATTCCAGATGACTTTGACCAAAGGAATTTGTTTACCTCTGAGCTGCTTTGTCATCCTATCCACGATTCGTGTCGGCGAAGTCACAAAGGACAGGTTCTCTTTTAACTGTACTTTATCAGGCTTGATGATATGTGATGGATCAGGAATGTATTTTCTCAACTGAGAGACATGAAAAACATCATGGATATTGGAAAGAAAGGGTGGTAAAGATATTTTATAAGCTACTGGACCTACACGACGAAGAATTTGGTAGGGTCCAATGAACTTGGGCGTAAGCTTTCTGGACTTTAGTACTCTGCCAATCCCAGTCGTTGGCGTGACTCTCAAGAATACATGTTCGCCTTCCTCAAACTCTAGAGGTCGTCGTCTCTTATCCGCGTAGCTCTTCTGTCGGCTCTGCGTTGCCCTCATTTTCTCCTGGATCATCTTCACCTTTTCCGTTGTTTGTTGCACGAAGTCTGGACCCAATAGCAAACTTTCACCATCCTGGTACCAACACAAAGGCATTCGACATCGTCGACCATACAGGGCCTCATAAGGTGCCATTCCAATGCTTGAATGGAAGCAATTATTGTAGGTAAATTCTATCAATGGTAGGGACTCGTCCCAACTCCCGACATCCTCCAAAACACAAGCCCTCAGCAAATCCTCTAGTGACTGGATTGTTCTTTCCGATTGCCCATCCGTCTGTGGATGATATGCCGAACTCAATCTGAGTTTTGTTCCAAGTGATTCTTGCAAACTCTACCAAAACCTCGATGTAAATCGCGGGTCTCGGTCGGATACAATGCTTGAAGGCACACCATGCAGTCTAACAATCTCTCCGATGTACAGTTGGGTTAACTTCTCCATAGAGTATCTCATATTGATTGGTAAAAAGTGAGCTGACTTAGTCAGCCGGTCCACTATTACCCATATAGCCTCATACTCCTTCTTAGTCCTTGGTAAACTGGTCACGAAATCCATTGAGATTCCATCCCATTTCCATTCTGGAATATCTAAAGACTGTAACATTCCTGCTGGTCTCTGGTGTTCCACTTTGGCTTTTTGACATATCAAACAAGAAGCGACGTATTCCATTACATCTCTCTTCATTCCATACCACCAATATAATTTCTTAAGATCTTGATACATCTTTGTGGCCCCTGGGTGCATACTCAACCTACTCTTGTGAGTCTCTTCTAAAATCAGCTTTCTTAGCTCAGCATCATCAGGTACACAGATTCTCTCGCCAAACCTCAAAATTCCATCTGTTCCTTCTCTAAATTCTGATAGAGCTCCTTGGCGTACCAAGTCTCTTTCTATCTGTAGATACTGATCAGTTTCTTGCTTCTCCTTTATCTGTTCCATTAGTCCATTTGACACGGTGGTCCTGTTCAGACATAATTTCCCTGGTGTACTTTCCACTAACAAACTTAGATCTCGGAATTTTTCCAGCAGTTCATGTTCTTTAACCATCATCGCTGATGCGTGAATTGTCTTTCTGCTCAAAGCATCAGCCACTACATTCGCCTTTCCAGGGTGATACTGTAGTTGAAAATCATAATCCTTCAGGAATTCTAACCAACGTCTCTGACGCATATTCAATTCCTTCTGATTAAATAGGTACTTCAAGCTTTTATGATCACTGGAAACATTAAAAGTAGCTCCATACAAGTAATGTCTCCAGATTTTTAAAGCAAAGACCACAGCAGCCAGTTCTAAATCGTGCGTCGGATAGTTCCTCTCATGAATCTTCAACTGCCTCGAAGCATAAGCCACCACTTTCCGATTTTGCATCAGCACACAGCCCAAACCCTGTTGTGAAGCATCACAGTAAACCTCAAAAGATTCCTTGGGATCGGGTAGGATCAATACCGGTGAGGTTGTCAAACTCCTTTTAAGCTCTTGGAAGCTTTTCTCACAGGCTTCTGTCCACACGAACGTTTGGTCCTTACGTGTCAGCTGGGTGAGAGGTCCAACAATCTTGGAAAATCCTTCAATGAATCTCCGGTAGTAGCCAGCCAAACCTACAAAACTACGTATTTCCGTTGCCGTTGTTGGCCTTTCCCATTCCAAAATAGCCTCGACCTTCGTCGGATCCACAGCGATTCCTTCGCGGGATATTACGTGCCCCAAGAATTGAACTTGCTCCAACCAAAATTCACACTTCTCTGGTTTCGCATAGAGCTGTTTCTCTCTCAGGATCTGAAGAACAATGCTAAGATGCTCAGCATGAGTCTCCTTGTCCGGAGAATAGATCAGTATGTCATCAATGAAGACGACTACGAACTGATCCAAAAAGGGACGAAAGATCCTATTCATATAGTCCATGAATATAGCAGGTGCATTCGTCACTCCAAACGGCATCACCAAATACTCATAATGCCCATAGCGTGTTCGAAACGCTGTCTTAGGAACATCTTCCGCTTTTACTCGTATCTGGTGGTATCCCGACCGCAGATCGATCTTTGAAAACACTGCCGCTCCACGTAACTGATCCATAAGATCATCGATCCTTGGAAGAGGATATCTGTTTTTAATCGTGACTTTGTTTAACTGACGAAAGTCCACACACAGTCTAGCAGTTCCGTCTTTCTTCCTTACTAGCAGGACTGGAGCTCCCCACGGTGACACACTAGGTCGTATAAACTCCTTCCTCATAAGCTCCTCAAGTTGGTCCTTCAAGGTTTCTAACTCGGATGGCGACATACGATATGTCGCCATAGATATTGGTCCGGTGCCTGGAGTCAGATCAATCGCGAACTCGATCTCCCGAACAGGTGGCAATCCAGGTACATCCTCAGGGAAAACCTCCGGAAACTCTCGAACGACAGGTATGGAATCCAAGTAATACTCGCTCTCGACGTCCAAGGAAAACAGTAACATGTAACCTTGAGCTCCTTCTTTCAAAGAAGCTCTTACCTGACTAGCAGACAAAAATCCAGAAATCTCCTCCCTAAAGATTAAGGTTTTCTGAGCACAATCTATTAGGATATGGTTGAAAGATAACCAATCCATGCCTAAGATTACATCTAAATGTACTAAAGGCAAACAGATCAAGTCTACAAGAAAATGTCTATTCTGAACGATGATAGGACAGTTTAAGCAAACCGAATTAACGGTCACAGGTTCAGCAGTTGGGGTAGAAACAATCAGATTATATGGTAAGGAAGAAACAGGCAAGTTTTGAATTTTCACACGATCCATCGAAATAAAAGAATGAGTTGCGCCTGAATCAAAAAGTACAGTCAAAAGATTACCAGCAATGTCACGCTTACCTTGCACGAGATCATCGGAGTTCGATGCCTCAGCACCACTCATGGTATACACTCTTCGCTTAGCGGTTGGCTTGTTTATTCTAGCGTGGTTGACCTGATGTTCTCTCTTTGGCGCACGACACGCCTTCGCCAAGTGTCCCACGCGGCCACAGTTGCTACACTTGGCATCCTTCTTTGGACAAGCATTTGCCAGGTGACTCGGATCTCCACACCTATAACATTTCCTCTCTTGGCCTTGATCGTTGTTTCTCTGGCCTCCACTTCCTGTCCCTGAAACATTGGGACGAGCTTGTTGTTTCTGGTTGTAGCTAGACGCCTGGTGATACGGCTTCCTATGGTTCTGCTTCCATTTTGAATTCTGGCCTTGATTCTGGCTCTTAGGACGAACAGGTCCTCCTGCGCTTCCCTTGTTATCCCTTCCTCTGCGCATCATCTCAACTTTCCGGCACTTCTCCACTAGTGCTTGGAAGTTCCTGATCTCCAATGGCAATACCGATTCTTTAATCTTGAAGCGCAATCCATCTTCAAACTATTTACACTTCCATTCCTCACTGGGATTATCTTGAAAGAAACGGAAATACTTGGCAAGGGATTCAAACCTCGCCGCATACTCTCCCACTGTCAGGTCCCGCTGACTCAGCCTTATGAACTCCTGCTCCTTCTCTTTTCTGGCACTCTGAGGAAAGTATTTGTATAAAAACTTGCCACGAAATACTCCCCAGGTGATCGTCTGGTGCTTAGCCTCCAACAACTGCCTGGTGCCCCTCCACCAGTACTCAGCATCGCCCACTAGCTGGAACACGGAATAAGGTACCTTAGATTCCTCTGGAGTGTGTACCAGGTCGAAGATCTTTTCTAGCTCCTGAATCCAAAGGTCAGCCTTAATTGGATCCACGTCTCCATCAAACTGCGACGGATTCTGACGTCGGAAAGCGTCCAGATGCCTTCCCTCTGCTGCTTGTTCTGCCCTCTGTTGCTCTTGTTGGTTCTGGGCAGCAGTGTTAGCTGTTTGGAGAGCTATGGCCGCAGCCACGTCGGCCAGTGCTTGGGCAGAAAAATCCATTCCTCCGTCGCCTCATCCACTTCCACGAGCACCTCTTTGGTTCATACTTACCTATACCACACAAGCAGTCAGATATCATCCAGAAAAGGGGTGTGAACCACGGTTTATCACACATTACCTCAAGGAGGTAATTTAAACAATATCCAGTCAGAGAAAAACACAACTTCGACACAACAGACCTAAACCCAAACATTGCCGAAAGACTCGACTAGCTCTGATACCAACTAATGTGACGCCCTAAAACCTGGCATCACATGGTTACTCATTTGCGAAAAAGAAACTTATTTAAAACGCTGGTCGCCTTCGGAAATATAACCTTTATTAGAAGTTTACTGAAAAGGGTACTTATTTTTTTTTTGTAAGCGGTAGTTAAGAAACAATGATGAACACTCAGAACATGTGAATAAACATCATACATGTAAATATATATATATATACGACCCACTTGGGATCTTAGGTTTTTGGTTACAAGACAGGCCTTATCGAACTGGCCAACTCACACTGATACTAAAACTGAAAAAGTAGGTAAAAGATAGCATCACACTGGGAATAGGGAAAGTCGGGCATAAGACTCAAAAGAAGGCTCCAAAAGCCAAGGGACCATCAGGGCAACTCCAAAAAAAAAAAAACAACGACGATCTAACCATGCCTCCTACACTCGGAGTGACCGCAGAAGCTACCTTCAGACGAGGGACCACTAACTGGATCAATAACGTCGCCGCCATCGTCGATGATCATGTCGTCGTCGCCGGGATCCTGTGGGTGGTACTCTGGCTCCTCCTCCCCCTCCTCCTCAACCTCTATGAACTCGTAGTGGTCTTCCTCTGGATCCTCTTCGGGATCCTCTTCGAGCGGTTCGACTGGGTCAAGGTGCTCCTGAAGAAGTCCGGTGACCTGTAGCATGTGGAGGTAGAACCATGGAGGTGGAAGCGCCACAGTCCTAGACTCGACGGTATGGATCCTCCGTATAGGTACTCCGTTGGCATTTGTCTCAGTAGTCGTGATCGGTCCCTGATAAGTCGCAGTCGTCGCTCCTTCATGTATGGTCCAACTCCCCGCCGCCCCAGCGTGATCGAAGACCTCATTCCTCGAGTTCGTTGGTGCCAGGGGAACATCCGGATCCATCTAAGAGCACGTGCGTTCCCGATACAAGGAGAAAAGAACAAAGCATACAGTGGTGCAAGAGTGAGATACCGTCATAAGATATATCCCACAACAACCATATACATGATACATACATCACAGAATCATATAAGCAGTTAAATCATGCATATACGCAATATGTTAGTGTTATATCAAAGGGTCTCAAACCCGCACAGTCAATATTTGAAAATATGCATGGCACTTCAATCATCAGGCTCTAACTTAATCTCATGAGATATCAACACCGTTTTCACTGGAGAAGTATTAGAGTTGGTCAATCTCTAGCCCCACCGGGCAGTTGCCTCCTTACCCTCATGCATTAAGGTCTCAGGACGAGCAACGTCACATGTGCCTCTTCACTCGGTTTACATGGACAGACTCCCAGATACCACCTTGTATCTGATATGTAAGAAAGGCATGTCTACCTGTGCATATGAGAAAATATTTTATTTAAAAGGTTTTCTTTGTGTTCATTCTTTTTCGCTATCGCAGCTCATAGCTAACGACTTAATCATCATTTCCCCATCACTTGAAAACTCAGAAGCATAGGACTCATAGTCCGAACGCTCAATCACAATGCCCAAGACCGTGGCCACAGTCAAGGGTTGTGGTCGTAGAAAACAACCTTCACCTTTAATCATGTTCATCACACGCGGTTAGAATACACAGTCCAACACAGCGCGATTAGGACCTAAGTCCATAACATCATAACCAGGGCTCGTAGTCCCGAATTCACACTGATTCAAGATCACGTGCACATCACTGAATACTAGAGGCAACGTCTCGCGTACTAGATTCTCTTTCTTAAGTACTAATTTTTCGTTCAGTGAAAAACAAATTCAAAACCGAATCCTCGATAACCTATCCAGGTTATCGCAAAGTTTCTAAAAGAATTAGGAAAAACCTTTTCTTTGAAAATCTTTTTATAAAGCATCTATGAAATTCTTTTATCTTTGAAATATTTTCCCCAATAGGATATTACCAAATAATCTTGAAAGTTTTCACTTGAAGACACATAGTTCGAAAAGGATTTTTCTTTTGTATAACAATAGTACACCAAAATCATTTCTACATTTAAAACAAGTACTTTAAGTTTAAAGAGCATTTGGAACAGAACACCAATCCCTTCATCTTCAAAGCTTATTAAGGTTTTTAATCCTTATTATGGTTGAGCACAGACGCACGTCTGGCTTAGCAAACTTTCAATCAACAACAGTATATATCATCAGTGCAATGCTAATATCACAGTTGAAAGCAGTTCATCACATATATGCATTTTATCATTTAGAACAAGTACAGTTCAACATCAGATAAGAGCACAACAGTTCAAGTACATTAGATAATCAAGTAAGCTCAATCAACATATAAATATCCAGTTAAACACCTACACACATGCATACAGTTATTGAATATCTTTAGGAAATCCCCTCTTACCTTAAGAAGGTAAGAGAATGTAAGAAAATAAACAGTTTCACGGACGTTCTTCAAGGTTGGTTAGGAGGCGAGTCTAGGTTTCAAGACACAAGGTTCAAAGGATTAGAACTCAACCAAGAACTTAGGGTTAGAAGTTTCCAAAACATATGCAAATTAGGGATTTATGATCCTCAAGTGCTAAGAGTTTAAAACATGATTACTTAAAACAAAGTTGAACAAAAATCCCACCAAGTTACACCTTGATGAAGATTCGGCCTTGACCAATAAAATAGGCTAGGAACATTTAAAATTTCCAATCTCTTTGGTTTAGCATCCATTAATAGTAAGGAGCTCAAAACCATGATCACTTTGGAAAATGAAAAACGAAACACCCTAGGTCCATAACCTTTAAGATTCGGCCATCCTTGGGTTTTTATGATAAAAAAAATCTTTAAATTCTTCCAATCTCTTAGACCTTTTAGCATCCAATAACTTATGGAGCTCAAGTCTATGATCATCTTGGAAACAACATAGGATTATAAATAATTAAAGTGTAATGACATAAGTAAATGAATCATAAATGACATAAACATTAATGACATAAATATAAATGACATAAAAGTAAATGACATAATGTAAATGACATAAAGTAAATGGCATAAATATAAATGACATAAAAGTAAATGACATAAGGTAAATGACATAAAGTAAATGGCATAAATATAAATGACATAAAAGTAAATGACATAAGGTAAATGACATAAAGTAAATGACATAAAGCAAATGGCATAAATATAAATGACATAAAAGTAAATGACATAAAAGTAGAGTAAAAATCTTTAAACTTTCCAATCACTTTAGACATAGCATCCTTTAACATAAAGGAGCCTTGGTCCATGATCATTTTGGGAAAACAAATATTTAAACTTTCCAATCACTTTAGACATAGCATCCTTTAACATAAAGGAGCCTTGGTCCATGATCATTTTGGGAAAACAAATCTTTAAATACAAACTCCCACTTGTAAAAGTTGAAACAAGATCCATCAAAACCATAAGCATGGTTCGACCTCATTAGAAAGTAGAGGTTAGGAAACTTTGTTTTACATAACCTTTTAGTATGTTAAACTACAAGTAAATATAAGGCCATAGAAATTGGTTTCAACTCAAAAGGAGTTTTCTACCATTTTTGAGAGATTTTTGAAGATAAAAGCTCATAAATGACATAAAGAAGAAACTTTTGAAAAAGATGAATCTTTTAAAGAAAAGAATACATGAGAGTATTACCCTAAACAAGAGGAACACCTTTGATGAATAACACTTTGTGAAAAGAAGAGTAAAAACAAGAGCTTTGGAAGCTTGAAGTTAAAAGATGAAAGCTTAAGAGTGAAGTAGGAGAAGGAAAGTGTTGAAGTGAAGTTGATGAGTGATATTTATAGAGGGAAAGGGGAGGTGCACGGCCTTGAGAGGGAGAAGAAGAAAGAAGATGAGTTTCTTGAAGAGAGGTTTAAGAGTTAATGTGATGGGATGTGATTGGAGAGAGAAAGTTGAAAAGTAAGATTTTGGAATGACATTAGGATTTTCTTTTATCCTTAGGTGTGTCATAGGCATTTAATGAGACTTCCCATCAAGCCTTTTCTCCTCCTTTAGGGTTCTTTAACTGCTTAAATACGTAACCGGGTGCACATCCGATCGTATTTTCTGAAGGTTTCGCCCGGATAAAATACTATATTTTATTCCCGGACAACAAAATTCGAAAATTTACCAAACCTACACGAAACATCATAAAAACACTAACTGTCTCGTTCACGAATTAAAATTTTGATTCTAGCTCAGTAAACTTGTACCGGTAGTGAGAACCCAGACCGGTTTTTGTCTGAATTTTCGACTGAAAATTTTATTGGGGCTTCATATGGTAAAACAACACAAGAAAATGATTTTATTTCAAATAAAATCATCTTCTGGATTTTATCGAAAATGAATACATTAAGTATGTATTTACCGATAAAGAAGCATACGAAAAACGGGGTGTTACATCAAGAAAGAAAGTTGCCCAACGCCTCCTTATGTTGTTGATGTCAGAATCAAATAATGGAGTTGGATTGTTGAATATCTGCAAGTTTAATTGGACAAAAGATTATATCTTTTAAGTAATAAACTAACATAAAACATATAACGAATCTATAACTGTTACTTCTAATTGTTACCAATTAACATTTACCTCGTGCCATCTTTCAGTGATCCTGGAGGAGATAATTTCGAACATCCACTTCATCACATAGTATCCACATTCCCATGATCCACGTTGTATACGTGACTACGTACAAATGAAACCCAATTAGAATATGAGGAATTAAATAGAAATCAATAATTATACCCACTGCATTTGAAGCGTTTGAACTAATAAATATCTTACGTTAGGAATAATCCATCTGATAGCCCGATTCCTTTCACCACGCAACATGTGGTTTGCATTAATAGAACTACCAGGACAAAATAAACATTAATTAAAGTATATCTAATAGATTTCAGATAATTAAAACAACTGCATTACTGATTATAAAGTATTTTAATGCTTACGTTTCGATGATCGTCTTCAGTTCATTCACTGGCTTATTTCCAATTGAGCAGAAGAAGACCACGACGTTCATCCTAGGGTACAAGATCAACAGTTGCCAATGCTTGCTGTATTTGCGGAACAATTAGTGACTAAGTCATATATAGTTATAATTAAATAACCGATACTTACTTATTGAGATAAGGCGCAAGGTAGAATTGATGATCGTCTCGGCCAAGTATATCACGTATGGTGGTGATCGGGTCTTCTAATGCTAGGAGAACATCACCCTGAATGAACATGGGATCAATGAACCCATAAAGGGCGAGGTTACCCCGATCAACTAACATACGATGCAAATACCTAATATATTGAAAAGACATGTTAATTATCATAGTATTTAAAATTTAATTACTTAACTTATAAATAAAATGTACTTACGTGCACCATAACGATAGGTGTGCCGAACTAGCCATTTCTTTATCGAGTACAATCTCCATAAATTCCTTCTTTGGGATATATAGTTCGTCACCTGGACTGGCATCATGTTCCAACCTTACCAAAGCTGTGTCATTCTCCATGGTAACAACCTGTACAGCCAGAAGTTTAAAAACATCACCAGGTGCCCCTTTGTCGATCCCCTAAACAACAATGATATATATTAGTAATCACATATAAGTTATTTCATTCGTAATTAATTTAATGGTCAAATGAATACCTTGGCAGGAGCAGACATCTCTGGTCTTCCTGGATCCGACCTTTTAGGCAGAATATCATTTCCAACATCCAGTAAGGAATAAACATAAAGCATTATCTTTAATCAATAATAAATAATTTCAACTATGAATATAGAAAAACACAACTAACTGAATACCTCAGATGCAACAAGAAAGTTGACCAGTCTTTTTGGCCAGGGGATGAAGTTACCGGGGGCCTGACCCACTATTTGAACCTCCTCAGTGGGCACAGGGACTCGAGCATCAACATCTCGAATAATCTCAACAACGACCTTCACCCGTTCATCCGGTAATAAACGATGGTGTATGGTATTACCTAAGTTATTATGTGACCTCCTCAATGCCACTAAGCGGCTATCATGATGATCATCAACATACATCTCACACCTATCAAGGTCGTCATCATCATCATCATCATCATCACCATCATCATCATTTCAGGCTGATGAGGAGGATCACATGAGCCCTTAGTGCTCACATGGACAGACGGTTGGATAGAGGGTTGGACACCGGTTGTCATCTGCTGGGACATAGAAGTCAATATTGCCATTTGCTGGGCAAACTGCTCGGCCATCTCCTGTCTAAGCTCAGCTGCAATCTCCTGTTTTAGCCGTGCTCTATCTGCATCAACATCCCTATGGCATTGGTGTGAAGATGAACCATGGTATTGGCGAATGCCAACGCCCCATCCAACACCAATGACACGACCCGGGTGGTCTGGTTTACCGATGGCAGCAGTTAAGATATCATCGCGTCCTCTAGGAACAAAGGTTCCTTGGGTTACCTGCTCGTTCAAGGCATCCTATAACATATAAAATATCAGGTCACATTACAATTCGGTAACAATCTTAAAATGACAATTACAATTCAAACCATACTTACAATCTTCTCAGCTACTTGACGGGCCTCCTCAGATGTATATTGTCCCGTTTTTCTTTGTCGGGCCCTCTTCCATTTACGATGGCATGGGGGTGGAGGTGGATCAACACCTTCTGGACGATTTTCAGCATTAGGATCCGCCTGAGATGCTGCTTCCTGACGTGCTTTCTTTTCCTCTTCCACCATTATCTGACCAAGTTTTTTATATCCCCCACGAGACATGACATTGGGGTAGACATTCTTGCTTTGGTTTTCCTGCCCTTTTTTCCTCTTCTCCTGCTATAAATAGAAGACAATTAAATTATATAAGTAAATAAAATTAATGAAATTACATAAATTTAGAGACAAATCAAATAAGTTAACCTGAAAGCTGGGATCATGTCGGCTCTGAACAAAGCGATCCCACGTCGCCTGGTCAAGAAACCGGTACACCTCAAGTGGGTTCTTTTCACATGTTGGATTGAATACATAGTATCTACCCAGGTCGACCTTAAAAGCCTTCCAACGCTCACCAGCATACTTTATCAAACACTTCTTCATATTCGTCGTATCCGGTATGTCAAAGGTGAGCTACATTAACACCAAAAGAATCAACGAATTATTGTATTATATTAATAAGATTAAAATAAAGTAGATACAGACAAACACAGGACGTAAAAGTATAGATACCAGAATACTCTCCTATATCTGATCCTTCACGTCCGCCGGTACATCTTTCCAATTATCAATAAGTATACTAGGTCTGCTTCTAGCAAGGGTCGCCACAAAATTGTTAAACTGCTCTGCCATTGACCCAATAGGATTGAGGTTATTATCAAAGTATATCCTTGTCCTTTGATTTGAACCAGGGTTGGCAGTCAAATTCCTCATTCGTGTGGCACGTCTACCCTTTATACTCGTAGATGGCGTCTCTGACCCGCTGCATGAATGAGGGATATCCTCACGATCAGTCATGTATACATGTTTAAACAAAAAAAAAACTTGTTATTATGTCATGATAAATATCAAAGATAACTTATAAATATCGATCAACGTACGTAAACATAACTTATAAATATCAACGTAATTAAACATATAATATGACTTTAAACATAACTCAAACTAAACTTACATTGTGGTCAATTAGTAAAGTTCTCCCATAACCCTTCTTGGTGATCATTACGAGTAGCATGTACATCATCCACTTCATTTTCCTCATTGAAATTAGGCACCCGTGTTGAGAAAGAAGGAGTATCAGAAATATCAAGAGTTGAATCTTGATTTCCCTCACTACCATTATACATGTTTTTTCCCTGGAGAACCACTGACCACCTTTTGTTAGAAGGATCACGGATATAAAACACTTGTTTTGCTTGGGATTCCATGATGAAAGGCTCTTCTTTATTACCTACCTTATTAAGGTCCACCAATTTGAATCCTAACTCATCGGTTTGCACACCATTGTTACTGTCGACCCACTGACATTTAAAAACAGGTACTCTAAACTTCGTGTAATCAACCTCCCATATCTCTTCAATGATTCTAAAGTATGAAACGGATACCATAACAGGGTTTTTATCTTTCGAACTAGAGAAATGCACGGACTCAGTGACGACCATAACCCCACTGTTTTGCATAGTACTTTTGTCATCCTGGGACTTTGTATAGAAGAAAAACTTATTGATATCGTACCCACTCCAGCATATGACATCAAAGTTAGGCCCCTGTGCTAGCCACTTTAATGTATCAGAAGCAATACCATCCTTTGCAATTTTTTCTTTAAACCAGTTCAAGAAAGTCTTGTTATGCTTGTTCAAACACCATTTTTCATTCATTCTACGGTAAGTTTCATTGATGATGCTTTTATGCTCACATAAGTATGGTTCAACCTCATCAGTATTATTCAATATATACAAATGTGCTTGAAGCACTTCCTCCCGATCCATGCTCTTAACAGTGATACCTCGTGTACCCTTACCATCATATCTTCCTTCGTGACGAGACTTCGAAAGCCCTACAGGTTCCGCTTCTGACATGTAGTCTGTACAAAACTCAATAGCTTCTTCTGCAACATACCTTTCAACAATAGATGCTTCGGGACGGTGTGGATTCTCCATATATCCTTTCAAGATCTTCATGTATCGCTCAACCGAGTACATCCACCTTAAATAAACGGGGCCGCACAATCTAATCTCCCTCACTAGATGAACAATCAAATGAACCATGATGTCAAAAAATGAAGGTGGAAAATACATCTCCAATTGGCACAAGATAATGGATGCCTCATTTTCCAAGTCATCCAACTTTTTAGTGTTAATGACCTTGCTACATATAGCATTTAAGAATAAGCATAACCTAGTAATGGCATGTCTGACTTTTTTAGGTAAGATGTCACGAATGGCCACCGGTAGTAGTTGTTGCATCAAGACATGACAATCATGAGACTTTAAGCCAACTAATTTGAGATCTTTCATTGAGACAAGTCTTTTGATATTTGAAGAGTAACCCTGTGGCACTTTGACTCCCCGTAGACATTCACAGAAACTTCTTTTCTCTTTTTTTGATAAAGTATGACATGCTGGGGGCAAATAAGTCTTCTTATCCCCTACTTTATGTGGAGCTAACTGCTCTCGTATACCCATCGCAGCTAGATCTAGACGAGCATTCACACCATCCTTTGTCTTGCCTTGAATGTTGAGAAGAGTTCCGATTAAACTGTCACACACATTTTTCTCCACATGCATCACATCAATACAATGTCTTACATCAAGCTTGCACCAGTATGGAAGATCAAAGAAGATCGACCTCTTCTTCCATATTTTCTTCTCGGTAGCCTTCTTCTGGGTCTTCCCATAGATAACATTAGTGTTGTTCACCCTTTCATAAACTTGCTCTCCAGTCAAGGCCACCGGAGCAATTTCATTCTCCGGAAGTCCATTGAAATCTTTTCTCATTCTATGATAAGGATGATTATGTCGGAGAAATCTCCGATGCCCAAGTTAAATTGTCTTCCTTCCATGTCGCAGTTGATGGTAACATGTGCCTTCTTCACATGTTGGACATGCTTTATGCCCCTTAACACTATACCCACACAGGTTCTCGTATGCTGGAAAGTCATTGATGGTGCAAAATAACATGGCACGCAATCTGAATGTCTCACGGCAATACCCGTCGATCACATCAACGCCTTCATCCTACAACATTCTCAAGTCTTCAATCAAGGGACTCAGATAAACATCAATATCATTTCCTGGCTGTTTAGGACCCGAAATCATCATACTTAACATAATGTATTTGCGCTTCATGCACAACTAAGGAGACAAGTTGTAAATTACCAGGAGAACAGGTCATGAACTATGAATACTACTTAAGTTTCCATATGGATTCATTCCATTGGTAGCAAGTCCAAGCCTGAGGTTTCTGGGCTCATTGCCGAAATCCGGAAACAAACTATCAATTCTCTTCCATTGCAAAGAATCGGCGGATGACGAAGCTGTCCATCACACTTCCTCTCATCTGCATGCCATCTAATGTTCTTTGCGTCATTTACATTAGCAAACAATCGCTTGAACCGCGGAATCACGGGAAGATACCATAACACCTTCGCAGGAGGACCTTTGGTGACCATATCACAACTAGAATCACCATCCTTCACTTTGTAGCGTGATACCCCACACCTGGGGCACTCGTGCATCTTTTCAATCTATTTCCAGTACAATATGCAATCATTGGGGCAAGCGTGTATTTTCTTATACTCCATACCCATCGAACACAATATCTTCTTTGCCTCATAGTTTCGAGATGGCAATGTGTTGCCTTCTGGAAGCATGTCTTTCAACAACTCAAGCAATTCGGTAAAGCTTTTATCGCTCCACCCATTTATCGCCTTCACATTGAACAATCTTGACACCGCTGACAACCGTCTGAAATTAGGTCACCCCGGATACAAAGCCACTTCCGCATCACTGCACAAAGTATCATACATATGTGCGCGCCGAAAAGACTCTTGCCCAACATCATGGATCATGTCCTCTAGTCCATCGTCCATTTCCACGTCATCAACTTTCTCTCTATCCGACACCCTCGGTCTGTCTAACGATTCACCATGACATATCCATGTTGTATAACTTTTGCAAATCCCCTCACAAATAAGATGATCACGTATCTCCTCAGCTTCTAGTCGTCTCTCATTCAAACAGTTAACACAAGGACAATAAAACCTTCCGTTACCACTATCAGTAGCATTTGTTTTTGCAAACTGTAGAAAATCTTCCACTCCATTCTCATACTCATCACTTGTCCGTCTTGCATTCATCCAACCGCGATCCATGACTAAACCAATAACTTCGTACTTAGTCCAACATATTCATCAACCACTTCTGATGACAGGGTATGGCCCTATCCCATTCGATCGAGAAAAAACTTTTTCAACATTTGGTTAACAGTTAGTCCTTAACTCTCATGCTCATACTCGACGAAATTTCGGCAGCATTTCCCTTCGGTCTCCGACGTACACGACTTGAACGCGATAACATCCATCACGATAAAGTACGCACCCGGAGAACGAAAGGAAATGTATCAATCCGAACTTTCATCAAGTATATAACATTAGAATCAATGAATAACTATTTTAACTATTTTAGAATCAATCCGAACTTTCATCAAGTATATAACATTAAAATGCTCAAGATTAACCATGATGGAGCTTGCATGAAGATGGGACTTGAAAAGTGAAGAAAATGAGCCAAACAGAGCCTATCACGGCTTAGCCGTGACAACCATCACGACCATGATCGAGTAGAGCTGAAAAGAAAGAATGGAAAAGTCAGAACTGGTCATGGCCTAGCCGTGATGGTGGTCACGGCCGTGACAGACCAACCAGTGAAGCAACCTCCCAGACAGAATCCGTCACGGCCTGGTCGTGATGGCCATCATGGCCGTGACACGCAATATATGGATCTTTAGAAGCTGATTTGATTTGAATTTGTGATTGCTTGGGATTCAAGTTACCCTAATCTGTAAATAGAGCACTTAGGCTCGAAAATAGGGAGACTGTGAGAGACTTTTTGGGCTGCTCCCTTAGGCAAAATTAGGATTTTCCCTCTTCTTCTTCTTCTTCTTCTTCTTCTTCTTCTTCTATTCTCTTAGGTTTTAATTCATGTTTTTGTTAATCAAGCCTGCCATGACCATGGCAATACTTGAGTAGTAGTTTTATTTCTAGTGAACAAGGTAATATATTCACCATTGATAAACTAAATAATTAGTCCTCATTTTACACTCAAGCAGAAAAACTTTTTCCTTACCCTATTTAATCATTCAAGACTCTATGGACATCCACATTCTTAGTTATACACCAGTAGCAGTTATAGTTTACAAGAAGAAAAAAAAAAGATTAAGAACTGAGTTATACATAAAAATCAAATAACGACCGATCAGTATGAACATTCAATTGTTAAAATTTTATATGGATAATTATTTAACTTTCACCCACGAATATCTAGATCATTAGTCCTTTTCTTAGACTATGTAGTTTCTTTGCTGTAATAATTGGCCTGTTTTGGATAGCAAACAGAAAGAGACACCTCTCCACCCACCAGAGTTATCTGTTTAATTTGAAAGCTAGGTAAACGAAGCCTTGCCATTATCAAAACTTTTCTCTGTTACAACACTACTCAATGGAAGACACTATAGCATAAGCATTTTGAACTTTTCTTTAAAAACAAAAATAATGGCGGAACCTATCTCACCCAAATCCTCACATTCAGCTGGGTACAAAACAAACTCAAGCATATCTGAACTATGTTTGCAAACAGTGACATCAACTACAGCCTTTTATGCCATATATGAGATTCACTTCACCTTATCCATGTCATCATGACTGCTACCTTGCCATAATGGTCTCCCACACCCCCAACACCACAAGACGAAAAACACCCCCTTTTATTCTCATTTTACCATAAACAAACAAAAATGACCTTCTTATAGAATATCTGGCAATCAAATGTTGAATCATGCATGTATAGAAAATGAGAGTGGGCAATGGTTTAGGGGCTAATCGTGCTAGAAGGGCAGAAAGGAACAAGCTTGGGCGTGGAGAAGGACGGAAACGAAGGAGAAGGACGCAAATGACACGCGAACGACGGGGAGGAGATGGCGCACACAAACGGTGGAGACGGGCAGTCGAACAAGCTTGGGGTGGCGGAGGGTTTAGCTTAGGAAGGAATGGCACCAAAGAGAATGAAATAGAACAAAATAAAGGGCGTGATCGATGGAGGGAATGAAAATAGGTCAAAATAGGGACTCCGTTACATATCGGTTTTCCTTTAACCGATGTGGTTATTGTATATTACACATTGGTTCTAAAGAAACCGATGTAGCAACTCCAAAAAATTTTAAAATTTGATTTTTTGTTCTAATTTTTAACATCGGTTATCTGAAAACCGATGTGGTTCATTTATATTACACATCGGTTCATCAGGAACCGATGTGGAAAGATAAAATTTTAAATTCTATTTTTTTTTCTAATTTTATACAGCGGTTATCACAAAACCGATGTGGTTAATCTTTATATTACACATCGGTTCAAAAAGAACCAATGTCAAAAGATAAAAAATTACAATTTAAAATTTTTTGTTTTAATTTTAAACATCGGTTAAAATATAACTGATGTGGAAAATATTTACACATCGGTTAATTTTTAAACCGATGTGGAATCCTTTGCTTTTAATTTCAAAAATGTCACCGCCTCGTTTTACACATCGTTTTTTGGGAAACCGATGTAGAATCTCCGATATTAAATGCATATTTTACACTAGTGATGTCACAATGAAAAATATTTTTACACTCAACAATCGAAGAGGCATGATTAGAAAGGGAGAAAAAAGAAGCATTTTATTCATAGAAGAAAACGTAGAGGCTGACAAAAAAACTGAAACCCCTAATCAATAACAAGAGGAGTGTAAGCAACAAATTCTCTAACACACTTTTTCCAACACACTTCCTTCTATTGATTGAAATTCATGTAGGTCTCATTAATTCATATGGGTCTCACTTAAATTTTGTAGGACCCACATAAATTTCAACCAACAAGGGAGAGTGTGTTAGAAAGAGTATGTTAGAGAATGTGTTGCTAGCATTTCTATCAATAACAATTACTATATCCATTTATTGATATAAATTGACACCTTTTGACCTTTTTATCCTAAATTTGGGCATGAAAAAAATATCAAAATATCCCATATATTAACCAAGTCGTTTTAGATATATGTTCCAACCCTGTTTTTTTTAAAAACTTTAACAAAGTGATTTTACAGATATGCTCCAATCACTATCTTTCTTTTTTTTTATATTAACCACCACCTTCTTTTTAATTATATATATATATATATATATATATATATATATATATATATATATATATTCTTCAAATAGATTTCATAGATAAAGTCGTTATTCCATTTATTAATGCATATATTTTGAACTTAAAAAAATAAATTATAAACAATATTATTCGTACTATATAAATATCCCGTGCATTGCAAATGTACCAATATTAGTTGAGTTTAATTCTAGGGTCTTAATAAGGAATCAAATGAAAGTAATGTTAAATGAAAAATAAATAAGTACATTTCTCAATATATTAAGAATAAAGACTCAAATTGGTTCCTGAAAAAAATAAATTACTCACTTAGTCTCTCAAATTTACAAATGCGGGACACATTAGTCTCTCCTTCCACTTCCTATGTCTGTTTACTTGCATGTGTCCTGTTAACCATCTTGCCTAACTCGTTAGTGGTTTTACATAGCCTATGACAAATTTCCTCCCATGAAAATCGAATAAATGTTGAAAAAACATGGATAATTTTCAGGTATTTGGGCTTTAAATTTTGCATGTTTCTCTACCTTTGTTCACTTTTTACGGTGAAAATTTGTCATAGGCCATACAGGAATACTGACGAGTAAGGTGGGATGGTCAGCGAGATACATTAGACAAGTAAATAGACGTTGAAAGTGGAAGAAGAGACTAATGTGTCCAACATTTATACATTTGAGTAGGGGTGTTGATATCCAAACCGATCCAAAAGAAAACCGAAAATCGAACAAAATTGATATTTGTTTGATTTTTTTGGACCTTGTATTGTGAAAATCGATCGGATCGGATTTCGGATCCTTTATTTGAAATTGAACTAATCCAAATCAAATCACATATATAAAATTTAAAGTATATTTGTTCTACTTTTTGTATGATTGATTTTTTATTTGTTGTTCTTTCCCTACTAATCCTTGACGTAACATAATTTTTTTGCTATTTTTAATGTTCCAATCATAAAATTGATAATTGTTAACTCGTAAATTTTTTTAAATTTTTAATATGTTATATCTATTAATGTTATTTTAGAGTTATTTTTTAATTATTATGTTGGTAATCGAACCATCCAATCCAATCCAATCCAAACCGCATTTAATTGGATCATATCGGATCATATTTTTGTAAGAAAGCAACCCAAACAGAACCGCATGTTATTTTAATTTTTGGATCGGATGATTTTTTGCCTCAAAACCGATCTATCAACATCCATAAATTTAAGGGACCAAATAGTTAATTTATTTTTTCAGAGACCAAAAATGAGTCTCCAAAATTTTTCAGAGATATTTTTTTTTATGAAAGCTCATTTGTTTTAATTTTTTAGCGAGGACACACTTATTAGTATTTTCCTTAATTTTTTGCTATTATAAATTTTTGGTTTAATTATTATGTTGTATCATAATAGCATCTGCATCCCAGCCACGGTGTCAGGGCTTTATGCCAAAAAATATTTATTTATTTTGGTATACACCTATTAATTAAAAAAAAAGGTTAATATATTACAAACTCAAATTTTTTTATTAGCTTTAAAAAGGCATCGTTTTAGTATTTGCTTTAGACCTCAATAAGTGTTAGATCAGCTTTGATCCCAGCATCACATATTTTTACTTTTAAGGATTCTTAAGTGGGTCATCACCCTTACACATCACTAATTTTTACTTTTTACAACTTAAGCACCCGATGTGTCCAACCCAACCCCTTTAAAAAAATTATGGTACTCTTCTTGGACTAAACCGGGTACCCTTTGCGAGAATGTGTTCTTGGTTGACATCCAAGACACCGACCAAAAAATTAATGAAGTCTGCGTGAACGACCATATCCGTTTTGAATTGTTGGCCACCATTCTCCCCGAGCATGTGAAGGACGCGATCAGGAACACCAAGCTTCACTTAAGTTCCCAGGTTAGTGATGTGATGATATGGGGTGGAAATGTAAATGGTGAGTACTCTGCAAGGTCAGGCGCGACTTGGATTTTGAGGAAGAGACTGGAGGTTCAGGATGGTTCCTCTTGGAGTTGGATTTGAAAACTTAAGTCTCCGGAAAACATCAAGTTTCTGATCTGGTTAGGCTGCCATAGTGCAACTCCTACCATGGACATGATCTACCATAGAGGCATGCATGGTTCAGATATCTGCAAGAGATGTACTGGAGCAGTGGTAACATTCCTTCATCGTGTGCGCGATTGTCCTTATTCCAGAAGAATTTGGATGTCACCGGGCTTTAGAGATGATAAGTTTTTCCTTCAAATGGATGTGCATGAGTGGCTCAAGGTGAATGCTACTGGACCCTATATGTTCCTTTTTCTTGCAGGTTTATGGTGGGCTTGGAGAACCAGGAATGCGCACAGTATTAATAAGGAGACCATTTCCCTCTACAAGGTTAACTCAGAAATCTTCTTGCTTGTAGTTGTGCTCCATAACTGCTTCTCGAATCATACCAGTGTGCACAATTCAGAATCCTGGGTAAAGTGGAACAGGTTGGAAGTTGATGGGTATATTATGAATGTGGATGACAGCTGCTTCGAGGAGATAGGGAAGTCAGGGTTTGGACGTGTAATTCGTAGTCATGACAGTGGCTGGGTAAAGGCTTTGCGGGATCAAAAAAGGTGTATCCGAGATCTTGCATGCAGAGATTTCGGCTCTGTACCATGGGCTGCAATATGCTTGGAGTCTTGGTCTTCGTCAGATTATAGTTTGCATCGATGCTATGAATGTTATTCTTTTAATCACAAATCATATCCCTCCCATGCATAAATATGCATGTCTACTAATGGATATAAATAGTTTGCTTCAAAGACAATGATTTATTCGAGTTGAGCATACTCTGAGAGAAGGGAACAACTGCGTTGATTTCATGGCTAAGTTGGGTGCTAATCAAAAAGAGGCTTGGAAGATTTTTTCTTCCCCACCACAGGATCTTGGCAGCTACCTTGCAGCTGATATGGCCGACATATAATTTTTAAGATTGTAATTTTTATTTCTTTTTTCTTTATGTTCTCCCTTCCTTTACCAAAAAAAATGTCGATTAAGAGAATAAAAAGGGGGTCATTGAAAATGTAACCTTTAAAAATAATTCATACCATTGAATTAAAGACCTAAGGGTGTAAGTTTGAAACTAAATGTCAATTAAGGCTATAAGATTCCTCGGTAGCTACTGTAACGGACAAAATCACTCATGAGGTAAAGGTCCATTAAGGGTGTAAGATTAAAACTACTGTAACGGAAGAGCACCATTTTGGCAAAAACTCGTACCAACAATTTATGATTACTATCAGAGCAGTACTCTTGCAATGCCATCGTTTCTGATTATTTTGTCTTTTTAATCTTTGATATTAGTATCTTTACATATATTGCTAAGACTAACAATTTGACCACTATAGAAACTGATAGGAGAGATGATTGAGAACCGAGCATCAGGTAGAGAAGCGTTCAACAACGGCGCATCACCTAGAGAACGGCGCATTAGTTGCAGAAAAATGGTGATGGTTAGACCTATGTCTTTCTCTCCGTCGCTTGTGAGAGTCTATCTTTCCTGGATAAGGAAAATTAAGGAATTGTGTTTTGATGCTGCAAATAATCAAGAGGTGAATGGTGTGCGATGTCCAGTACGTTACTAATGAGGTTAATCATTTTTATTGGCGGGTTCTGATTCTCAGGCCTGCCAGAAGCCATAAGTATCCTTATTTGGAACTGTCGAGGTCTGGGTAACCTGTGTGCAGTTTCTATCCACAAATATCTCGTTTGGTGTTATTGGCCAAACACGTTTTATCGTTTTCTCTTTTTACTTTTGTTTTTTTAGTTTATGCAAATAAAGTCGAGGATAATTGGCGGTCCATTGAACCGTTCTCGCATGTAGCTCTAATCATCGACTTTGATCACAATTTACGTGATGAGAGAGAGGATATTCCTTCAAAGTTAAATTTTATAGTTACTCTCCTAGGTCTCCTCCAAGAGGACCAAACTAATTATAGGACTGTTATTTCAAATTGTAGGAGTCTTTTATCATATTATGTTAACAACTCTTTGGTAGAGTTTCATAGGAGGAAAGTTCATTGCTCACACTTTGTTAGGGGTGTCTACATATATTACTATTATTCAAATTCACGATGATGTTACCAGATATATTGCGTTCTTCGTTATTAATGAAATTCCTTAACTTTTCATTTGTAAAAAAAAAAAAACAATTTGACCACTATCACAATTAGAGTAAAAATAGGAGTGTTAAATAAAAGGCATATACAATTTTGTATAAACTCTAAAGAAAAAATGCAACACAGGGAATATATTTTTTGGTCCAGGATATAACAATTGCTAAATTAATTTAATTGAATATAACAATTGCTTAATTTAATTGAATATTAAATAAAGGTTGATACTAATTCAATTGATGGTTAAGTCGGGTTAGTTACTAATTAAAAATTTTATGATTTGAATCATCAAGAAAGAATAGTTGCTTTCCCCAAAAATAAATCAAGACAGAATTGAACTTTTTATTTTTTAAAATCTTATATGAATTGTTTATTAAATTATTTACTTGGATTAAATTACTAATTTAAATGGGCATTGATAATTTAGCGAGATTTTTATTAAATATTATAATTTGAAATCATTCATATATTTGACTAAGAGTTTTTTTGGTTTAAACTTTAGAATAGTTTGTATAAAATTGATTAAGTTTAGAAGTTATTTTATATTTGATTTTAATTAATAACATAATTCTTTACATTGTGTGTCATCATTGGATCCTTTATAGTCAGAACTAATTAAACTATTTTTTTATAAGTTATATCGAACATTTTAATTTATATTTTAAAGAATAATAGTTGTATAAATTTCCTATATTTTATAAGTTAGTTTACATAGATTACACTTATCTAAAAAATAAAATTGGGTATGTGACCTGAAAAATTAAAATGACATATATTAGGTATGGTAAAAAAAATTTAAGTAAGACTAATCTCAAAATTTTAAAATTTAGACAAACAAAAAGTCACTACAACACAATCTCATCAAACAACTTAATGATAAATTTTGAGCTGTTTAAATAAACCAATTAAAAAGGGGGTAATTATAAAATGATAAATTATGACAGTTTGAATAATTTAAAAGGTCCAGTCAAAATGCTAATTAAAAAGGCAAATTAGTGCCAATTATCAAAAATCATTTATGAATTTCAATAAACGCCAATTAATGATCCGAACTTCAAAACTAAATAACATTTAAGGCAATAAAAAATTGTTACCAAAATGAAACCTGAAAGAACAAATGAGAGCGCATAGATTTTTTTGGTGGATAAAAAGGGATTTTCATATATATATATATATATATATATATATATATATATATATATATATATATATATATATTGTGTGTGTGTGTGTGTGTGTGTGTGTGTGTGTGTGTGTGTGTGAGAGAGAGAGAGAGAGGGCATAGATGATAACATGAAAAATTATTCATGTTTTTAAATATATACCAATTAATGCACTAACATATTTGAATCATGATAGCTTCAGAAAATAGCTTCAGAAAGTGATCACAAAGTTATGACACAACCTTGAAGAAGAGGAACCCATATGAAGTGAAATTCAAATTATATAAACCAATTTTTTAATCCATATGATGAAGGTTTGTCAAAAAAAAATCCATATGATGAAGGAACAAAAATAAAAGTAAAGAAATTTGTGATATATACTAAAACAGTGTTTATTTCAGAAGATAGAACCCTAGACTTTCTTCTTTTTATATATATAAAGATGAGCAAGTGAACCGTTGTTTTTATGCAGAGATCGTCAAAGTTTACAGCACTCACATTTTCTATATGACAAAGATCGCCAAAGTTTCAAAAACATCTATTCCATCAGCTATCTGCAAAGCAAACCAACAACTGAATGATATATTGATATATAAATCAACTAACATGATTGAACGAAACCAACAAATAACATGGTAAACACACCCAATATGTGAAATGCATAAACGTTTCAAGGGTTAAATTGAAAAATAAAAGATGTATCCAAATAAATTAACTGAGATTTTCAAATGCCTCACCAGTCAGATCTTTTGAAGCCTATACATTTTTAAAATTTGAAGAAAATTAATGATAGCGCGAAGCAATTACTCCAGAATTCTTGTCATCATGAGTAAAGAAAGATGACTTGTAAGACTTGCATAGCATAAGCCCAAAGAGAATTGAAACAAGAAAAAAACATATATACCAATAGTTCAATTCTCAAATTTCAGAAAATAAAAATATGTGGACTTCCAACCCAAGAGAATTGAAACATAAAAAAGCATATATATCAATAATTGAATTCTCAAATTTTAGAAAATTAAAATGTGGACTACAAGATGAAACAAAAGAAAGGGTCGCACTGCATTTGTAAATAAGACATTGTTTCCCTATTTGATAAGCATGGCTTAACAGAACGCAATGAAGAAAACTATTTCAACCAATGTTATTATGCATGTCACAATGAAAATATTTATACACTCAACAATCGAAGAGGCATGATTAGAAAGGGAGAAAAAAGAAGCATTTTATTCATAGAAGAAAACGTAGAGGCAGACGAAAAAATTGAAACCCCTAATCAATAACGAGAGAAGTGTAAGCAACATATTCTCTAACATATTTTTTCCAACATACTCCCTCCTATTGATTGAAATTCATGTGGGTCTCATTAATTCATGTGGGTCTCACTTAAATTTTGTAGGACCCACATTAATTTCAACCAACAAGAGGAAGTGTGTTAGAAAGAGTATGTTAGAGAGTGTGTTGATAGCATCTCTCAATAACAATTACTATATCCATTTATTGATATAAATTGGCACCTTTTGACCTTTTTATCCTAAATTTGGGCATGAAAAAAATATCAAAATATCCCATATATTAACCAAGTGGTTTTACATATATGTTCCAACCATGTTTTTTTAAAAAAACTTTAACAAACTGATTTTACATATATGCTCCAACTATCACCTTTTTTTTTATATATATTAACCACCACCTTTCTTTTAATAATAAAGATATATATTCTTAAAATACATTTCATAGATAAAGTCGTTATTCCATTTATTAATGCATATATTTTGAACTTAAAAAAATAAATTATAAACAATATTATTCGTACTATATAAATATCCCGTGCATTGCAAATGTACCAATACTAGTTGAGTTTAATTCTAGGGTCTTAATAAGGAATCAAATGAAAGTAATGTTAAATGAAAAATAAATAAGTACACTTCTCAATATATTAAGAATAAAGACTCAAATTGATTCCTGAAAAAAATAAATTACCCACTTAGTCTCTCAAATTTATAAACGCAGGACATATTGGTCTCTCCTTTCACTTCCTATGTCTGTTTACTTGCAGATGTCCTGTTAACCATCTTGCCTAACTTGTTAGTGATTTTACGTAGCCTATGACAAATTTCCTCCATGAAAATCGAATAAAAGTTGAAAAAACATGGATAATTTTCAGGTATTTGGGCTTTAAATTTTTCACGTTTTTACACCTTTGTTCATTTTTCACGGTGAAAATTTGTCATAGGCCATACAGGAACACTGACGAGTAAGGACGTTGAAAGTGGAAGGAGGAACTAATGTGTCCAACATTTATAAATTTGAGTAGGGGTGTTCATCTCTAAACCGATCAAAAAGAAAACCGAAAATCGAACAAAATCGATATTTGTTTGATTTTTTTGGACCTTCTTGTTTTTTCCCTATTAATCCCTGACGTAACATAATTTTTAACCTATTTTTAATGTTCCAATCATAAAATTGATAATTGTTAACTCGTAAAAAAATTTAAATTTTTAATATGTTATATCTATTAATGTTATTTTAGACTTATTTTTTAATTATTATGTTGGTAAAAACCGAACCATAAAATCCAATCCAAATCGCATTTAATTGGATCATATCGGATCATATTTTTGTAAAAAAGAAACCCAAACCGAACCGCATGTTGTTTTAATCTTTGGATCGGATGATTTTTTGCCTTAAAATCGATCTGTCAACATCCATAAATTTGAGGGACCAAATAGTTAAAAAAAAATTCAGAGACCAAAAATGAATCTCCAAAATTTTTCAGAGATATATATGAAAGCTCATTTGTTTTAATTTTTTAGCCAGGACACACTTATTAGTATTTCCCTTAATTTTTTGCTATTATAAATTTTTGGTTTAATTATTATGTTGTATCATAATAGCATCTACATCCCAGTCACGGTGCCAGGGCTTTATGCCAAAAAAAAAATATTTATTTTGGTATACACCTATTAATTAAAAAAATGATTAATATATTACTAACTCAGATTTTTTTATTAGCTTTAGAAAGGCATCATTTGAGAATTTGCTTTAGACCTCAATAAGTGTTGGGTCAGCTTTGATCCTAGCATCACATATTTTTCCTTTTAGGGCTCGTTTGGTGGTCAGGATAGGATAGGGATGGATAGGATAAGAGAGCAGGATGGGAGTAGGATATGATATGAGCAGGATATGCTGTTATCCTATCCGACGTTTGGTGTCCACCAGATAACCAACTGGTTAGCATTGTAATTTTAGTACGAATTTTAAAAATTTTGTTTTTGTTGTGAATGTTTTCATATTTTATTAGATTTTAGTTTTCTATATTTTTTATTTTTTAAGTTTATATAACAAGACAAAATTGTCCTTGTGATAAAATTACATATAATATTTTAAAATTTTAAAATATTGTTTAGCTTAAATTAATTTTGTTATAATTTTAAATATTCATTTTTAGTTTTTACTTTACATATAGTTAAATTATTAGAATATTTTTTTTGTTTATTTTTCAGTTTTTTAAAATAATGTGAAGTAACAAAATTAGTCTTGTGACAAAATAAAAATAATTTTTAAATTAATTATTAATATTTTTATTATTTTATGTTTTATTATACTTTTTTTGGTAAACATATTATATTTTAGTATACTTTAATTATTTTATATATAAAATAATTTTATACTTTATTATACTATAAATCACCTTATCATATCCTGTTGAGTTCTAACCCAGCTCCCCCCTCAGGATAGACTTCTAACTAGATGGACAAGATATGATAGGTGACGGGATCGATTTATCCTATCCTGCTGGCTCACCAAACAATAGTTTCAAACAGGATATGATAGCTTATCCTATCTTGTCTCTCTTATCCTGACCACCAAATGAGCCCTTAAGGATTCTTAAGTAGGTCATCACCCTTACACATCACTAATTTTTACTTTTTACAACTTAATCATCCGATGTGTCCAGCCCAACCCCTTAAAAATTTTTACTAAATAGGGCCCACAGTAATCCCACATCCTTATATTTTACCAATAATTTATTTATTAAGTTATAATGTGGCCCACCATCTCCCCCACTTTTTCAACTTAAGCATATATGTTTATATAAGCACCTCGCAAAATTAGATGCCTAACAAAAACCTTAGTCCAACGATTGCTTCTTAATAAGAAGGGTGGTTAATTAGCAAAAGTAACATAAACACCTCTCATTGTAGATGACCTAAGGACATTTTACTCAGAAATTATAAGTACATTATTTTTGTTATCAGTTGTGCTATTTCAATTTTTTTAAGGAATTGTGTTATTTCAATTTGAACATCAAATTTTGGATATCATATGTGATACCATGTATGTTTATCTCTATATTTAACTTACTTTTTTTTATACAAGAATTCCAAAAATACATCTAAAAAAAAAGACATCATATTGTTGAGGACCAAAATTACCTTTATCTCTATATCTCACGTATGGAGGCAGAATGTACAAATTATAATTTGAAGTTAAAATTGATTCCAGAGACAGAATCAATTCTAATCAAAAACACCCAAACAAATCAAAATCAATTTTTTATCTTTAAAATCACTTTTGTCTCTCACAAAAAAAAATCCAAAACATGCACTTAAATGTTGAAAAATCATTTTCATTTTGTTATTTCATGAATCAGTATCTTGGGTACTGAAACCGCGACATTTTAGTTGGGTGAGTTGCTTTTGTCACTCCGCAGTCGTCCTCAGCAAAGAGGTGCTCTCAATTCCTTGTCTTGCTTTGCTTAGGTAATTTCTTACGTCCTCTGTGAACCTTAACCAACTTTCCCAACATGATTTGCTTGTACTCTGAGTCAATTTGAGATAAATTCTTCGTTTGGTCATTAAATTTTGGCCATTTTAGCCACTTCTTTCAACACGGTTGGCCCTGACTTTTAGTTTTTTGGTATAAAGCTTTGGGCTTCTCGGCTTCGCTGTTGAAGTTGTGGATGACTTCCAATGTTTTAAATCGTACACCGCACAACGATCATTTAATGTTATAAACCACAATTTCTATTATATTGAAGTGAATGATGCTACTGGAAATTTTGCAAAGAAATGGTAAGGATTGTTTGAATAAGTTATTTGTTTTTAATGCAGGTTTAGCACCTTTTCTTTTCCTTTTTCGGATGAACTAGCTTTGAGTTAAAAGCAACTTGGTAAAATTGACTTCTGTGCCTTCTTAATTAGGTTTATAAGTAAATATACGGGGAACTGCATCTTTAGCAAGTCAAAGCACATTCTTTTAACACTCACAATATAAATTGCCTTTGTTAGTTTTGGAGTTTAGATATAATGCTGATTATAAGGTCTTGACGTATGAGAGTAAGCAAAACACTGTAGAGAGATTTTTAAATAAATATAATTATCAAGGTATTAAAGATCCATGCTTATGTTCACTTTGGGTGTGTTAGAGTGTGTTTATAAATGCTTGAATATGATGCATGTACTTTTATAATGTTTATGTACTTATTGTGCTTTTATAATGTTTATAACAATAAATACTCTTTTCTTGAATTTTAGTTTACTTATCACTGGGGCATCATGAAGGCTGATCGTCATGATCACATTGATCGAATTAGTAACCTACCAAGTAATGTTATTGATGGCATCCTACAACACTTGTCCATCCGAGATGTAGTCAAGACCGGCATTCTGTCAAGGAAATGGAGGTATATGTGGGTTTCAGTCCCAAGTCTTAAGTTTGGAGCTGATTTTTTTCAATACTGTTATGACAGAAAGTTTCAAGCCCATGAAGTTCCTAGTATTATCACAGAAATTCTTTTGCTCCATAATGGTCCGGTATATGCTTTTTCTCTTAATATCGATTATCGGTACTCATGCGGAATCACATGCCTCTCCAAGTGGATTCTCTTTTTGTCGAAGAGGGACATTAAATATCTTGAGCTACTGATCTTATAAATACTGAAATGCCATCTCATCTCTTCTCTTGTCAGGGATTGACTTACTTGAAACTTGGCCATTTTGAATCGCCCCTTCCGTTCAATTTCTGTGGCCTTAAAAGTCTGCTCGAGCTTCACTAAATTAATATTGGATTTGGGTTTGAGTCCAGTGCACTTGAGAGACTTATCTGTTGGTTGTCTAGTACTCAAGTCGCTCACCATTTCAAGCTGTTATGGTTTTGATTGTATTCAGGTCGCTGCCCCTAATCTCAAAGTCTTATCCATAGAAGGTGATGAGGATATCACGTCAATTTGTTTTAAGGCAGCAAAGAATTTGACTGATCTGACACTCATTATGATAAGTAATGGGGATGAGTTTGAGGAAGCCAGTGTCCTTGATTTCATCAAAGACTTGCCAAAATTTGAGAGGCTTTGTATGAGTGGAGAAGTGTACATCGAGGTTAGAATACGACAACATTAATATGAGTCTATTATTATAGTTCACTTGGATATGATTTGGTGACCCTTATGCTAGCTTGGTAGATTTATACAAAACCACAGAACAACGTAATAATCTGTTTGACATGTGGGCCTGTTCTCTCTGACTACACAATTGACAATTCAACATGGAGTGTTTTTTCCACAAAAGGGATGGCAGCTACTAAGATATGTTTCATGAAAGTGAAACCAAGGACTAACATTACATCATGCATGATATGTCTTAGGTTCTAATTCTCTGATATATGTTTTTACAGTTTTTCACATTATTTCTACTTAGCTTGGCCACATGATTTGTTTTTCTAAACCCTTTATGTTACTCATCTACTGTTGATCAAAATTGAAGTGTTTTGATTGATGGTTGCATATGATAATGGGGCGCCTTGTCTTATATGTAGATAGTTGTGTTGTGTTATTCTATTTGGACCTGCACTAATATCACAGTTTTGTTGTTTGGATCCATAGATGTTGTCTATGGGTGTCATTATGCAGACGCTGCAAAAGTCAAACAACTTAAAATATCTGGAATTCGATGGTGTGGATTTCAATCAATCAATAGAAATTTTGTTTGTTGTTTCTTTACTTAGAAGTTCTCCCATATATAGAGCTATAGTCTGTTTGAGGAAGCACTGCCTGACCATCTGAGGGAGTTATACTGCAATAGCTTTTGCCTCAGTCAGCTTCGGAACGAGAATATCACAGTTAGAACTGCCTATGAGCATGCACTGGACTTGAGACGGTTTCTACTGGCAAATTCCTCATCATTGGAGATCCTTACATTCAAGGTTGGTATTGGTCTAAAACAATCAGATACGCCTAAACTATTGAGGATTTCGCAAGATTTGTTACAGATGGGACGAGCATCACAAAGAACAGAAGTTAAGTTCCTTTATGGTAGCTCACTAGACAGTGATTGAAATTGATTTTAGTCTTCAATGCCCCAATCTCTGCATGTGTCTTGGTTTGTTTGGTTTTGTTTTACATACCAGAAAATGGGCTTCTCTATTGTTTTATCAGTGCATATGCCTGCACGAAACAGAACAGTTTTATGCTCATTTTGAAGTAGAAGCTATGTTATTTGTTTTTTCTATGGTAAAATGTAGATAAATGTGGTGGATCTCTAGTAATTTATGCTACAAGACGATACCTCCTGACTTGCTATAACTCTGTGAAGTAACCAACCTAAGGCATCATTCAATGAAAGACTTTTCTTGGTTAAACACATAATCTATTCTCCTGATGATGGAAAGCATCATAGCTAGCATATTTATTATATTTGTTATTTTTTTTTCTTTCGTAGCTTATTGATATGCGCCGTCTGTCTCATTTCCAAGTACTGGATATTTTAAGAACAGTTATGCAATTTTTCAATTGACAATATGTGCTACCCTTCGGTGGGGTATGCAACATTAAATTGAATATTCTGATCAATTTTGCCATACTAACTTTTAAGAACTGCCTTTGGTTTTTCAAGAGACAGATATTTTCACTCCCTCGGCCATTTATCCTGGTAGCCATGGTTACTCTAAGGATGACAACTCTGGTTCCACCATAATTGAGGCCTCTGATCATTCTCCAGAACATTTATCAAGCCTTCCAATGACTTTAACTAATGGAGTTAAAGGAGAAAGCCCATAAACACCATTCATAAACCTCATTGAAGAAGAAAATTATATTGCACCTTGTGCCAGCACTCTTAAAAGGAATTCAAAAAGTTCAGCTGATGTTGGAGAGGTGACTCATGCAACTGAATATGGTTGACAGAAATTTGAAGTCAAATTCTCCTCAGTTATTGACTACCAATACCAATCTAGCTTGTCCATGTCATTAACTTTCCCTCTATTGGACAAAAGGTTACAACTATTTTGTTCAGTCTGCAAAAACCTATTGGGCCAACTTGAGAACCGTCTATATCTTACATGCTCTTTGGTTTCATCATCAAAAGTTCACTTAAGTTCCCTTTTGCATTATAAACTGAAAACATACCCAACAGATACATTATACAGTGTATCGGTTATTGTTACTGATGCTTCACTTGTTGATCAATGTATTTGCAATAAAATACCTGAAAGTGCAGTGGATCAGGGTATTTGGTGTCTAGAAGATGGGTGTGTCTTCAGCATTATTATATTGTCCCTTGTGCAGTAATACCAACAATCTGCTTATAGTTCAGATCATGGTAACCAATTCATCAAATATCCAGTAACTTGACAAGGTGACGTTTACAGCCTGTGTCATGCATGTTGTTTCACTTGTGTTTGAATCTTAAAGTTCCTTTTTGTTTGGTTCTTTGATGTTGTAGCCGGTCTATGCCAACTTCTTTCATTACTGATCTTTTAATTGTATTCTTTACTTAAATTTCTTCCCCGGGTATTGTTTTACTTTGATTCTTGGGAAGTGAAGAACCATGAGGAATCAGGAAATGGTGCTTCAGAGGAAGTGGCAAGATTAATCAAATCATATGGCTAGTTTTTTGCATGAAGCAAATGCTTCGCTTCTTTTTGAGTGACAATGGCCTATCTGTTTTCTAGCATAATGCAGTAAACAATTCTGTGGCTTGGAAAATGATTTTAAAACTTGTGCATAATTGGAACAGAAGATATGCAACAACAAAAACTTCATTACACACTATTTTTACTTTTTCCCCCTAATTGGTATTATCCTTTATTTTTAATTTTAATTTTTTAAAAAAAATAGGAAAGTTATTTTAGTGATATTAGTCATATTACTCAAATGCATAAAAGAAATATGCTGAGTTTGTCTGTTTCAAGGAACGATCAACTCAACTTCTCTCTGTAGTGTACTTGTTATTTTTCATATATGTTAATTGTTAAAGTGTTGAATTATAAGATATAAATGGGCAAAGCTACTCTCCCGAGAATATATGATAACCTCTTCGGCATTGCTATAGAATTTGTTGCCAGTTAATGACTCTAACGTGGGTGAAATTGCAGTCTTGAATTCCATTGGAAAATATACTTATCTTCCCCAATTTGAGAAATCAAAAGTTTGGAAGACTAGAAAATCAAAGGTGAGAATTTAAGTAATGTTGCAGACTAGAAAATCAAAGGTGAGATTTTAAGTAATGCTTATCTTCCCCAATTGTTGTTGATAGGCATACTTTTGTGTCACATTACATTTTTTTGGTAAATGATGCAACAAAGACTATGTAATTGTTAAAATCAGTCATTCCGTACCTTTCATTCTTCTGCCTTGAATTGCAACTTATTTGAATCTGACTATTAATTGATCCCCTGCAGCACCAGTTTTTTATTTTCTCCTCTTAGCCTGATGAGGAAGTATTAAAGTGGATCGCAGCTGACAGCTACTCATTGAGCTAAATTGTCCATCTAATTATATCATAATTTGCACACATGCACACAATACTTTTATTGGTTATTTTATTACTTTGGCTCCATAAGACATTTTAAAATTTTACAAACTGTATCCTGTACACAGATGCAAAGCTTACGGTGTTGTGATATTTTGGGATCAATTTGTAACATTTTGTGGACCTTCAAGATCTGCCACCACTGCCCACTACCAGCAATACGTGGATACCAAGTATGAACCTCTTTTGGTGGTCCAAAAGGATGTCAAAGTTACCGACACGATAACAGAATAATTCAGTATTGCAGTGAAGCTTCTATACAGCAAGTTTTAAACTGGTGCTTATACATTGTTTATTTGTGGAACACGATTCAATTTTGTTACACAACCTGACTCGTTGTGGTTTAGCTTTTTTGTACAGAAGTTTTCCAATAGTGTTTTCCTTCCTGTACTTTTAGACCTACGTTCAAGAAACTAGTAATGCATCTATAGATGCCATACAATACGAACGCATATATGTTGTCCCAAAATTCATGTCCAGTTTACTCTCCATCGCACCAATCAAAACATGTCACTCGGTTAAAAATATCACTTTTAATTTATATAACATCACCATGATGAATGAGAATTTTTTAAATGACGTGACATGTTTTGATTGATGCAATCGGAAGTGGAACATAAATTAAGGACAACAAATCTGCATTTGTACAATAGATATCATTTTACGATAGTCCCTCAATGTGGTCTTATTATAACATTACTTATCTATATAAAGCATTTAAGTTTGATTTCTATTGATAAAATTTAAGTCAATATATAAATTTTCTCTAATAGAAATATAACCTATGTACAATGTGTATAGTATTTTTTAGGCAAAATAGGTTATTGGCCATCTATACAATGTTTTTTTTCTTCAAATTGGTCCTACATGTTACGTTCCGTTTCCATGTTAGTTTTTTCTGTCAATTTCGACCTTACGGAGTAAGATCAATAGTCACGTGTCAGACTAACGTGATAGCCACGTCAGGTCAAAACTGACGGCATTATGTCGAAATTGACGGAAATGACTAATGTGGAAATGAAACATGTAAGACCAATTTGAAGAAAAAAAAGTTATAGAACCAACGTGAAAAAAAAAAGACGTATTGGACCAATCTACCTATCTTGCCTATTTTTTATAACTCATTAATAAAAAAAATTAAAAGAGGATAAGACAAGTAAAATAAAGTATAGATGATATTTTGTTTTTATTGGGATAGAGTATCACTTGCACTTGGAGGGAGGGTTTTGGGAGGCAAACGGAAGTGCAAATGATATGTGGGACAAGATGGTCAAGGGGATTAGGAAGGTAGCTATAGAGACGCTTGGTGAATCAAGAAGATTCGGACCTAGGGGTAAAGAATCCTGGTAGTGGGATGAAAGTGTGCAAGCTAAGGTTCGGGTTAAAAGAGAATGTTTTAAAGCTTGGTCTTTATGTAAAAATGCTGAAAATTGGGAAAATTATAAGGTGGCAAAAAAAGGAACCAAGAAGGCAGTGAGCGAAGGTAGAACTAAAGCTTTTGACGGGTTGTACCAATCCTTAGGCACCTAAGATGGTGAGAAATCTATTTATAGGCTTGCTAAAAATAGGGAAAGAAAGACAAGAGACTTGGACCAAGTGATGTGTATTAAGGATGAGGAAGATAAAGTTTTGGTTAAGGAACAAGATATTAAAGATAGATGGAAGAATTATTTTCACATCTTATTTAATGAAGGATTTGAAGTTTTATCATGCTCACGGGTGCTTGACATCAGAGAGGAGGACCAAAATTACACTTTTTGTCGTAGAATCCAAGAGCATGAGGTAAAGGAAGCTTTAAGAAGGATGGATAATGGCAAGGCGGTTGGATCGAACAATATACCTGTGGACGTATGGAAGAGTCTAGGAAATAGAGGTATTAGTTGGCTCACGAAGTTTTTTAACGAGATTATGAGGTCAAAGAAAATGCCGGACAAATGGAGGAGAAGAACTATAGTTCCGATTTACAAGAACAAGGGAGATATACAAAATTGCGCAAATTATAGGGGGGTTAAGCTTATGAGTCATACTATGAAGCTATGGGAAAGGGTGCTTGAACGGAGACTAATGAAAGAAACCAAAATCACCGACAACCAATTTGGTTTTATGCCAGAAAGGTCGACCATGGAAGCAATTTACTTGCTACGACGAGTGATGGAACAATATCGAAGGGATCAAAAAGATTTATACATGGCCTTCATTAATTTGGAGAAAGCATATGATAGGGTGCCAAGAGAGGTTTTGTGGAAAGTCCTAGAAAAGAAAGGTGTTCGGATTGCCTATATTCGAGCTATCAATGATATGTATGAGGGGGCCACGACTAGTGTGAAAACGCAGGGTGGAGCCATAGAAGATTTCCCAATAACCATATGTCTGCACCAAGGGTTAGCTTTAAGCTCATATCTTTTTACCTTGGTCTTGGATGTACTTACGGAGCACATTCAAGAGCCAGCACCGCGATGCATGCTTTTCGCAGATGATATAGTTCTAGTTGGAGAGTCGAGAGATGATATAAATGGAAGGTTGGAGACTTGGAGACAAGCTTTAGAAGCACATGACTTCCGTTTGAGTAGAAGCAAGATGGAGTATATGGAATGTAAGTTTAGCAAAAGGTGAAACACCTCTAGCTTAGAGGTGAAAGTTGGAGACCACAACATACCACAAGTCACACGGTTTAAATATCTTGGGTCTATTATACAAAATGACGGAGAAATTGAGGGAGATGTAAGCCATCAGATTCAATCAGGGTGGTCGTAATGGAGGACGGCTTCGGGTTTTTTGTGTGATAAAAAGGTGCCTCTTAAGCTAAAGGGAAAATTTTACCGTACAGCTATTAGATCGGTGATGTTGTATGGGACAAAGTGTTGGACGGTAAAAAATCAACACGAGTAAAATCAATGTAGCAGAGATGAGAATGTTGCGCTGGATGAGCGGAAAAACTAAACGTGATAGGATTAGTAATGATAGCATTAGATAGAGAGTTGGGATAGCACCTATTGTAGAAAAGATGATTGAATCTCGACTTAGGTGGTTTGGGTATGTATGGAGGAGACCTTTAAATTCTGTAGTAAGGAGAGTGGACCAGGTGGAGGGTAATCCAATATCTAGAGGCAGAGGTAGGCCAAGAAAATCTATAGGAGAAACTATTAAGAAAGATTTGGAAGCCAATATATAAAAAAAATTAGTAAAATGATCCATATACGTATAAAAGTACCCGGTTGGTCCCTATGCATTATTTGTTTGGTCCTTATAAGGAGCAAAAAAAAAAAATTTAAACCAATTCTTAGCATGTGTACGACAGAGAACAAACGGGTACTTTTTTGTACGTATATGGATCATTTTAATAATTTCTTATCTTATGTATAGGGAACAAATCGAGAATTTGTGTAAGGTATAAGGACCAAAATATTACTTTAACCAAGATTTAAATATCTTGTTAAATATGTGTTGATTTGATTTTAAATAAATTGATTTGATTTTTATTTTTATTAGCTCTAAATTATTCTTCTACATTATAACTTTATAAGGGTAAATGATAAAATAAAATAAAATCAATTTTTTAAAATAAATATAAACATAAAAATTGATTTTCAACCAACATGGTATGACACAGTTGGTAGATAATTGGGCCCCTTAAGCATGTAGTCAGCGGTTCGATTCCTGACTCATGCGTATGGAAGAACATCTGTTGGGAGATGTCAACCCCTTAAATGGATCTCAGTATCTGGGAGATATCAACCCCTTAAATGGATCTCAGTACCTCGAGGGATTAGTCTCTAGCTCTCAGCTGGAGGATACCCGGGTTAAAAAAAAAATTCAAATGAGTTAAAATTCAATTTGTTATTGATAAGTTCAACATATAATACTCGATTTCCAAATCAAAATTAAATTATTTTTGTGAATCTAAATACAATATTAATGAATTCCAGATATTAAACAAATGGAAATATATTTTATCTCCTTTTACATGGACATGTCACAAGCAATTTATAAAAAAGAAATTGAGTTTACTTTTAACACAACTATTGAAGTTTTAACATTATCAATCAATCTTGTAAAAAAAAACTTTGTCAACTAATTGTATATCATTATATATTATATATATAACTTTTTAAGTAATTACAAGAATCAGATAATTTTTAATGATGTGAAGATGTATTATTGAATTTTTTTTATGGAACTTGCTTTAATTAGGGTTTAACTCCCCAAGAGGTTCACGGAGTATCTGACAAGCTTGGATCCTTTGAACCCGTTATGAAATCAATCTTCGTTGGGTGCTTACTCACGATTAAGGTTCTTGTCTTTCCTCAAGGATGTGTTTTGCAGGATTCGGACCAAAATTCTTCCCCACAAGCTCAATCTGTATAACTAATTGAGTCACACTCATTTAATGATATATTTTTTTTTATCAAAGTCTCATTAGATATATATGATTGAACGAAAGTATAAAAACTTTTACTAAATCAAAATTAAATTAATTTTTTTTACTAGCACTAAACCGACATGAAATAATGTGTATAATACATTTACACTTATTTTATTTTTTATTTTTTATATATTTTGACCTCTATTTTTTTTAAAACTATTTTACCATTTTTTTGTCTACCTCCGTAAGGACTAAGGACATATACTTTTTTTTTGTTGTAAAACTTTAAAAAGATAACTTTTTATGCCAAAGAAAGATAAATTAAAAAAAAAAGTTAGAGATTTGATTTTCCCTTTTACCTTTGTACTGGTTGAGGAGTAAAACCAGGTCACCGAGCTTCGATATCCGATCCAACCCAGATATTAAGAATAAGATATTGATATTATCTTCAATAATCCTGATATTATCTCAAACAATCTTATCCGATTAGAAGAGATAATATCCCTTAAATTAAGGGATAATATATTGATATTATCCTTAAATAATCCTAATATTATCTTAAATAACCTTATTCGGTTAAGAGATCAATTCAAGATATTATCTTAATCAATCATGATATTATCTCACATAACCTTATCCAGTTAAAAGAGATAATATCCCTTAAATTAAGGAAATCACATCTCAAAGAGGATTTAAGAGATAAAAGGAGATAAATCCAGATTTCTTAAAAGAAGGAGAATCCTATTATAAAAGAAGGAGAATTCAAGAGAGAGACTCACATTTCACGAATCCCGTGACTCTCCCTTTTATGCATAAGAAAGATAAATTAAAAAACAAAGTTAGGGATTTTATTTTCCCTTTTACCTTTACCCATTCCAGCCTCCTCCTACCCTTCCAGCCATCGCAGAGTCGCTGTCGACCGTTTGCTCAGGTAATCTCTCACTTTCTCCTCTGTCAGCATTGACCAATTTTCACAACATGATTTGCTTTTCCTGTGAGTCTATTTCAGATAAACTCTTCATTTTTTTTCATCAATTTTTGGCCTTTTTCTTTCAATATGATTTGCTATACTACATTCGTTGGAGGCCCTGACTCTTAGTTTTCGGTATAAAGCTTTTGACTTTTCTGCTTCCGTGTTTGAGTTATGGATAAAGTTCCATTGTTTTTAAACCATGCACCGCATAAGGATCATTTTTGTTACAAACCCTTATTTCTATTTTATTGAAGTGAATGATGCTACTGGAAATTTGTTTGTTTTCAATGCAAGTTTCATGATTTTAGCACCACCTTCGTTTCTTTTTCAGACGTAGAATGAAAGGAGATTTGTTAAAGCATGTAAAATTGTTTTTTGTGCCCTCCAAGTCTAAATTAGGTTTGTAAAAAAATATGGGGAACTGCATCTTAGGCAAGCCAAAGCACGTTCTTTCAGCATTCACAATATACATGCCTTTGTTAGTTTTGAAGTTTAGATATAATGCTGATTATAAGGTCTTGATGAATGAGAGTGAACAAAATAAGATATTTTTAAAGAAATATATAAGTATCAAGGTATTAGAGATCCATGCATATATTCCCTCTAGGGGAGTTTGAGTGTGTGTTTGTAAATGGTTGAATATGATGCATGCACTTATTGTACTTCTATAATGTTGATAATAATATATACTCTTTGCTTTAATTTTTAGTTTACTTATCACTTGGGGCATCATGAAGGCTAGCCGTGGTGATCGCATTGATCGTATCAGTCACCTACCAAGTAATGTTATCGATGACATCATGCAGCATTTGCCCATCCTAGATGTTGTTAGGACCAGTATTTTATCAAAGAAATGGAGATCTATGTGGGTTTCAATCCCACAAATTGAGTTTGAATTTGATTTTTTTAATACCTGTTATGTAGGAGATATTGAAACTTATGAAATTCCCAGTAATATTATCACAAAAATTCTTTTGCTCCATAATGGTCCAATATCTAAGTTTACTCTTTGTGTCCCTTTTTGGTACCCGAGTGAAATCAAATGCCTCTCTAACTGGATTCTATTTTTATCAAGGAATGGCATTAAACATCTTGAGATTTATTACCTTCATGGTGAAGGTGATTGTGAAATGCCATCTCAACTCTTCTCTTATCAGGGATGGACATACTTGAAACTTTGGCATTTTGGATTAACACCTCCACCCAATTTATGTGGCTTTAAAAGTCTGCTCGAGCTTCACTTAATTGATATTGCAATTAACTCTGGTGCGCTTGAGAGGCTTATCTCTGGTTGTCCGGTACTTAACGTGCTCACCATTTCATACTGTTTTGGTTGCGATTCTATTCGTGTATTTGCCCCAAATCTCAAAGTATTATGCATAAAAGGTGCTATAGACAGTGGTGAGAATATCAAGTCACTTTGTTTTAAGAATGCAAACAATTTGACCGATCTGACACTCAGTATAGCAAGTCATTGCCAGAACTTTGAGCAAGTCAATGTCTCTAATTTCATCGAAGACATGCCGAAAATTGAGAGGCTTTGTATCAGCAACGGATGTTCCAGTTACATCAAGGTTAGAATACTACATCACTGATATGAGCCTATTTATGATAGTTTAGTTGGATATGATTTGGTTAGAATACGACATAAGAATTTGTTTAACATATGGATCTATTCTCTCTAATTACGCAGTTCAACTAGAAGTGCATTTTCCACAAAGGGGTGGCAGCTACTAAGCTATGTTTCATGAAAATGAAACCAAGGACTAACAGTACATCATATATGATAATGTCTTAGATTATGAATCTATGATCTCTTTTTTTTTTAGTTTTTGACGTCACCTCTACTAGCTTGGCCACATGATTTGATTTTTTAAACCCTTTATCTTATTCATCTATTGTTGGTCAAAAAGAGTTACATGGGTGACGGTTGTATCTTTATATTCTGGTGCCTTGTCTTATATGTAGAAAGTTGTGTTATTCTAGCTGGACGTGTACAAATATCTCATGGTTTGTTGTTTGGATGCATAGATCCTGTCTACAGGTATCATTATGCAGATGCTGCAAAAGTCAATCAACTCCTTAAAATATCTGGAGTTGAAGGATGTGGATTTCAGACAATCAAAAGAAATTTTGTTTATTGCTTCCTTACTTAAAAGTTCTTCCATCCTAGTCGAACTTGTTATAAAGGAACCAGAAGATCCTTTTCCTCCAAAACTATATGTGAGTAAGAAGACCTATGTTCTTATTTTATTTTTATCTTTTTGGGTCTGATTCTGATTCTCTCTGTATATAGAGCTCTAGTGTGGCTGAGGCACCAATGCCGGACCATCTGAGGGCGTTATACTGCAATAGGTGCTGCCTTAGTCAACTTCGTAAAGTGAATATCACAGTCGGAACTGCCTATGAGCATGCATTGGACTTGATACGGTTTCTACTTGCAAATTCCTCATCATTGGAGATCCTTACAATTAAATGATGACTAATAAGTAATAACATAATTAGGAGAGGTAACTCCGTAACTGTTGTAGTTTGACATTATTTAAATTCAAGTCATGTTCACTTTAATCAAATATATGATTCATGAGTATATAAAAAAATGGTGTCTCGGTGTCTCATACCAATCAAAAGCTAAGAATGTGCATAAGTATTAACGAGTTAATTTTTTTTTATTAAATGACAAATTGTAATCGGTGGGGGACAGAGAATGTGACAAGAAAGTGGGACAGATGATCTTCATCCATATAAAACGATATAAATTTGTTGTCCCAAACAATAGTGTCTCAGTGTCCCTTACCAATCAAAAGCTGAGAATGTGCATAAGTATTAATGAGTTAAGATTTTTTTTTATTAAATGACAGATTGTAATTGGTGGGGGGACAGAGAATGTGACCGGAAAGTGGGATAGAGATCTTCATCCATATAAAATGATACAAATTTGTTGTCCCAAAAAATGATGTCTTGGTTTCCCTACCAATCAAAAGCTAAGAATGTACATAAATATTAATGAGTTAAGATTTTTTTTATTAAATGACAATTATAATTGATGGGAAACAGAAAATATGACAGGAAAGTGGTACGAAGTATCTTCATCCTTAAGTTAATGACTATAATGAAGCACCTTATTTTTTTTAACCTTGGGATATTCTGGTTTGCATCTATTCCATTCTTACTCCCCGTTTATCTTTTACATGTGAAATTTTTTAAATCTTTAATAAAAAAGTTAATAGTTTTTTATTATAGTTCAAAGTTGACACAATCCCAATCTTCCTCTTGTAGAGAAGTTGGTTGTACATGGGATTACGAGAAGTCGTATATGTTATATGTGACTTCAATTTTTTTATAATAAAATAATAAAAATCGTACTTATCATATATGATTATTCTTTTTTTTTTTTTTTGGTTTTGTGAAAGTCGTACATTGTATGTACGACTCTGAGAAATTTTATTTTTCTATGTAAACTATATGAGTCCATATATGGGATATAGACTTTTGTTTTTTTTTTAAATTATAAAAGTCGTACACTACATGTGCAACTTTGCATGTAATTTTTTTTTCTCTCAATGTGAATTACGGTTTAAACACCAAAAAATCACACATACTGAAATTAATAAAATTATGATTAATAATAATCAATTTTCTATAAAGAGTCTAATAGTGGGATGATGCCCACAGCGAGGTCGATGTCTAACACGGGGCGGTTGAACTCTACGGTGTTGCTCCACGTCTTGTGTCGTGTAGTTTACATGAAAAAATAAAATTTACATACAAACTCGTATATACCATGTACGACTTTCACAAAACTAAGAAAGAGGAAAATTCATACATGATAAATACGACTTCTATTATTGTATTATAAAAAATAAAAAATAAAAAATAAAATCATACATGACATATACGACTTCAAAGTCATCGCATATACGCCTTATTCAAATAAGTAAATACTTTTTAACCTACACCAAATTGGTAACCATAGATGCGACACCCCATTTTCAGGTATCACATTTACGTAACATTACTCAAACATCAAACTAAGTAAAATATTAAGTTGCTGGTTTTCTTCGGAAAATGAGATTAATTTTCTAATTCTCTATACTTTTTTTTAAATAGTGATAATTTTTTTTTCTTTTTCCGCACATGCATTCAAACACTCATAATACAATATACACCACTATATATATTTCACATATACTTCTCTATTTTACAACTGACCCTTTTCTTACTAGGTCACGATCCACTTGTCACACATATTTTACATCATCAGAAATTTTACAACTACGTCATAGTGGGTGTCTGAAAATACTACGCAAAAGATGACTCTCAGGAGTCACTAAGTCAGACTAGCCTAAAATTCCCACTCTTCCTAAAACTACATCCTAGGCTGGTCACCACTATATAAAACCACTGGGAAGTCCAGTGTACACTCCCCCACCCCCGGAAGATGTGTCTGGAGAGGATACAATGACCCCTCTCCGGCAGGCTCCAGACCCTTCGTCTGCTAAAGGAACATAGTCAGGATTTTCCACCGGATTCTCCTCTGGGTCTTCCTCCATCTCCTCCGGAATGTTCTCTGGAACTAATATAATGGGTGCAGGAGGTGATCCTGGTGCAACTTGTTGTAATGGTTGAATAAACTGAGGCGGTTGGTGCTCCAGACTCCCATGTTGTACTAAATACTGTAGTATCATCCAGATAGGTGGTAGCGATATTTCAATTGTTTCCCTGCTGTGAATTAACTGCTGTGGTCCCTCAGCTACTGTACCTCGGAGTGTCCTTAAAGGACCAGTATAAGTAGCACTCCGAGCTCCTGGGTTAATAACCCAGGCATCTCATCTATCAGCGTTGTCAAACGTCAGGGATCGTACCCCCGAGTAGTTCAAATCCACCTCGTCTAGATCCATCTAAAATGTTTGTAAGGGTGAGTTTCCAATATATGAGTTTTAATAAGACAACCCTATGCACGACTCTCAAATAGCAATTACCAAGTATTCACAATATAATAACATTAATACTAACAGTAGAATGATTTAATTCACAGGGCTTCATGCCCGACAGTCATCGTCATTTTAAAAAAAATGCATGACACTTCTATGTTCAATTTCTAATTTGATACCTAATCTCCGGAGATCCCACAACTTTCTGTTTCGTTTCAAGCTGATCAGGCTCGCACATGGCACATTGTAAAAACGAACAAAACAATGCCCAAGAAAAATCAATGGTGCACATCCCCATTCCCGATAGGATTTTCATGCCAGCACCTAACACAATTGTGCACATCCCCATTCCCGTTAGGATGCTCATGCAAAGCACATAACACAATTGTGCACATCCCCATTCCTGTTAGGATGTTCATGCAAAGCAATGACACTATTCCCCCATTCCAGTTAGGAAATAGCGGCACATATATATAATTTGGACATACAGTCCTACATATATTGGCTCACACATATAGAGGCCCGATATTTAAATGGAACACAGTCCATAAAAGATACATTGATCCACTCCGGAACTCAATGATCATCACCACCTGACACGTCTGTCATATACATTGATCCACTCTAGATTCAATGCCATTTACATGACACAATTACCATTGAATGCATGAGAAAAACTTTTATTCTCGTTTGTTTTCTTTGTCGTAATAATCTTTCCTCGTCGAAGCACAAAGCTTAACGACCATGCTTAATTCTTTTAATTAAGACTTTTCACTTAAAACAAATACATGACACACCGTCCAAATCTTTTAATCTCAACATAGGACATACAGTCCGAATGCTCAATCACGATGCCCTTAAACCGATGCACCAGTTTTAGGCTCGCGGATATGGAACTCACACTGTCCACATCAACTTAGGACACACGGTCCAAAAACAAAACTTGCAGGACACTCCGTCCCATGACACAGATCCTTGATCTACGTGTCCATACAACACTAGAACCCCGACGTCTCAGTTTCTAGGCTCATTTATCTGCTTGTAAAACATTTTGCTCAGTGTAAAACAAAACCAAGCTTTGAAAACTCATCCAAGTTTAACGGAATACTTTCACTGAATAAAAACATTTTTTTTTACATAAATCCTTTTCTGTTAAAACGTTAATAAATTTTAAAAATCATTTATAAATTCCTTTGATTTCTAATTATTTCACTTTAAGAAATAATTTTCAATAAAGGTCAACAAAACAAAAATTTTAATAAATAAAAAGATTAAATAAATAAATTTTGAAAATTTAAATAATTAAATATTTAATATTAAATAATATTAAATAAATAATATTAAATAACTAATATCACTTTTCTGTCAGAAGTAATTGTTCTGACTGCTGTAAATATTATTTTTGGAACTTAATCACTTTAAATAACATTTTATAATAAAATTGAATTTATTATATAAAAATTATAGCCTGTGAAAAATTTCACGGTTTCGCCCTTACTATGGCTTATTTACATTATTTCCACAAAATATTATTAAAATAATAAATTTTTTTTTTCATTTTTCTCAAATCTCCCAAATTAATCCCTCTGATTAATTATCCAAGCTTATTAAGTTTTTATCCTTAATTAAAAATTTTTAACACTGACTAATGTCAGGTTACTCAGTCCAATAATCAATAGCAGATAAAGTCCAATCACAAAATAGCATGGCATATATCAATTCATGACATGCATCACAATTATAATATAAACAAATAATCATAATCATGTAAGTTCACACATCACTTCAATTCAATTACTCAGATAAACATCATATCAATCTAGCAATTAATAGTAAACAGTATAATAAAATAAAATATTTCATACATAAAATTAATACATGACTCCACAAATAAGCATGAGATTATCTCAACTCCTCAGGCATACCCCCCTTACCTCTTGAAGACTACACTATAGTTCCTGTAAATTTTCTGATCCTGATCCGATTCTTCTCCGTCAGCTTGACTCAGCTAACTCAGTTATTTCCTTCAAATGAATTACAACCAAAATAAATCAAATCAAACAACAATACACTTAGTTTATGAAGGTTAGGGTTCGGCTCTAACCCATTATCTAGGTTAGGAAAATTAAAATTTGGTTAACTTAAGGATTAATGATCCATAAGTTACTTAAGCATGATTAATCACTTTAACCATGATTATGAACTAAGAACATGAACTAAACTCATCTAGTTCTAAGAACCAGGGTTCGGTTTTCTCAAGATCAATAGGCTAGAAGTTTTAAAATTTCATCAACTCTAGGATTTAATCAACATACAAAGCTTAGAGTTGGATTCAAAGATTACAACAACTTTTGAATCACAAAATCATTAAGTGATCTTACCTAGGGTTTCGGTTTTTGAAGAAACAAATAGGCTCAAGTTTGATTTTTGATCTTCTATATACTTGAATACATGAACTATCAAGATATAATCATGAATCAAGGCATGAAATTGAAACAAAACCTAAGAACACAAAGTTAACCTAGGTTCGGCCATAACCAGATTTTAGGGAAAGAAATTTCTCATGATCTTGTGCTTCTAGATGATGAAAATAGAGATGATTATAATATCATAGCAATTGGTTTCATGTCAAAAGGATTTTTCTAGAATTAGTTATGAATTTTTGAATCTAACTCCAAGAACTTTAAACAAATGAAGAACATATGAATCTTAGCCATGAATCTACAAAAGTTGTGAAGAGAAATGATTTAAATGACAAGAGAATAAGGTATTACCTCTTGTTGATCCAAGAAAAACAAGATTTGGATGAGGTTCTTTTGAATTTTCTTATGGTGTTCTTATGGCAAAGTTATGAACTTTGAAGAAGAAAGAACATGAAAATGGAAGAAAAAGGCTTGATGAAGAAGACAACCTATTTAAATGAAGGAGACACTATTGAAGCCGTGAGTGTTGGGCAAGGTTTGGTCAACTTGTCCAATGGCATTTGCTTGAAATTGTCATAAAAAGACAAGGGCAATTTGGTCATTTCATAGGAAAAATTAACTTTGTCATAAATGTGCCATTATGGCCATTATGATACGGATAAACTCGTCATAAATGCTCGTCAAGTCGGTCAATCCAACATCTCTGCTACGTTGCCGACTCCTCGATTCATCTGGCGCAAGCTTTTCCTAGAGACATCTCGACGTATACGCCCGCAACAAATATAATATTTTAATTTTTTTCCAAAATTTTCAAAACTTCCATTATCGTAGTAAATACGATAAAAACATTTTTCATCTCGTTCACGACTCAAAGTTAGGTCTTCTGAGCAGTAAACTTTTACTGTCAGTGAAAACGTAGACCGGGTTCCGTCTGAATTTTCAACCCAAAATTTCATCGTAACCCTAAGATATAAAACATGACAGGAAAATAATAGTATTTTGCCCAAAACAATTTTCTAAGCCTCGGATAAAAATATATTTTTATATATTAATTACCGACACTAGAAAGCAGTGAAAACGGGGTGTTACAATAGATAAAAAAAACCGCTCTTGGGTGACACTAGTTATCGTGGAAGTAGATGAAAAAAGAGATGGCCGGAGATAAGCTATTTTAAGACTATTGACAAAAGTTGATGAGATGACAAGGATAAGGGATTTTTCATGTCTTGTTCAAATGGATACATATAAGCAAATAAATGGACGGATTTTAAAAAAAATCATAACCTTAAGTGTTTAATATTAAGAAAAAAGGCTATTATTTTTTCCACCTCATTAATATATATATATATATATATATATATATATATATATATATATATATATATATATATAATATGAAAGATTCATAATTAAGACAGTCGCAACATATCTGTTTACATGTTAATAGAAAGAAAGGAAGATGCAGTTACAACAAGGTGTTATTATGGACATAGTTAATCTGTTACGCATAATACTCGCCTTGCTTCTTGTCAAAAGGATGTCAACATAGTGGAGATAGATAATAATCTGGAATGAAGTGCAATGGTGGAGAAAGCACGACGGCTTTAAAATTCAATTTTCATAAGCTTGCATTGGCAACAAAGGGTTTTAATGAAGTCAACTTGATTGGGGAAGGGGGTTTTGGAAAGGTTTACAAGGGCCAAATCTCAACTGGGCAGGCAAGTAAGAAATTATTATAAAAATGAAAAACAACTTTTTATCTATCAATTAAGGGTGTGATTGGTTTTTTTAGCAAGGACTCAAACATCAGTATCTTTTTTTTAAGGTTAAATTAGTGTTTTGATCCCTCGTCTTTATTTTAGGTTTCATTTTGGTCCCTTATCTTATCTAAGACTATATAAAGGCTCAAAACCGCAGCTGCCCCTCCCCACTTCTCTTCATCTTTCTCTCCAAGTTTTCTCCATTTCTCTAAGTTACAAAACTCATAAGAACATCGAATCTCCACCGAAAATATGACCCTCTTCCTTTATGAAACTCGGAAAACTATCAACATAAAAGTTGTTCCTATTTCTCTCTTATCTCCAACAAGCTAAAGATCATCAAAAACGGATAAGTGGATTGGGAGATATCCTCAAAATACCGAAACTGCCCAGAATTCTCAGAAACCCACGAAAAAGCAGAAAAAAGGTCATTTTCACCCATGTTATGATCCGAACCAAATGAAACCTTCAACACAAAAGTTGTTCATTTTATTCTTATCTTTCTAACAAGCCAAAATTTGTGATTTTTGGATGAGTATATTGTGATATACACTCACAATACCATCACACCCTCAAGCTGTCCAGTTTTCAACTCAGTGAAGGTTGATCATTTTCTTCATTTCTTCATTTCTTCAATCTTCAAGTGGTAAAAGCTCATCTCCTTGATCATCTAAGCTTTAATCTTCATGTATTTCTCATGTTTATGCCATGAATCATATTTTTCCATTTCTAGATCTAGAACTTTGAAAATTCATAGAAATTCATAGAAAAATCCCTTTAAAGTGAAACCAATTTCTATGATCTTATTATCCTCTCTATATTCAAGATCCAAGAGAATACATCAAACCAAATTTTCATGTCCTTTTAACTTGATGAAGTCGAACCCTAGTTTATAGTGGGGGGAGGACTTTGTTCATTTTTTTAAAATTAGTCTTGCTTGGATCAATCTTATAATTCATATATATATATATATTGAATCAAAATCAAAACTCTAAGCCATTTTATTTCTCATGGCCGAAATTATTTTCTTCAGAAGTTGAAAGATTTTGTTTCATTTTTCAACTTATGATAGTTTATCATAACTCTACACTACTCTAAGGTCATGGACCTAAGAGTATGTAAATTTTTGAAATCTCTAGCCTATGTTAAGTGTCATGGCCGAATTAGGATTCTTGAAAGGTTGAAATATTTTATTTCAATCTTTCTATTCTAATCTTTGTTTTAGGGTTTCAAGTGGTTAAAGAACACTAATCCAAAAGCTTAGGATTTTTAGAAATTTTTAGCTAATTAATCCCCTCATGGCTGAACCTAGCATACAAGAGTATAGGTGTATTTAGTTGTTTGATTGTTAATTATTTGTTGTGTTTTGATTGAAGGATAAATTGTTGTGTGAGTCGTGTACGTGTTTTGCGGAGACCGAACGTTTGATGGAATTTCAAATCGACAAGAAAAATCTTCAAGAGGTAAGGGGAGTACCTGAGGGATTTTTCCGATAGCTGTATGTAATTTGTTTGTGGTCTGCACATTTTATTTGGTATATGTATTGTTTTACGTAATTAGATTTCTCTACTTTTAAGTTATCTGCTTTTAATTAATTGATTATTTGTATTTAATTGTTATATGTTTTTTTGTATGTCATTAAATTGGGCTATTTGCTATATTATTGGCATGATTGTTATTAATGTTGTTTGTGGATTGTAAAGCCTGACAGTGGTTAGTGCTCAATTAATAATGAGGTTAAAAACATTAAAATGCTATTTACGGCATAATGAGTTTTAATTAGTGGAAAATGTGAAAATAGTAATATATTATTATTAATTATTGGTTTGGTGAAAATTAGATTATAGTGAAAAATAATAATATTTTAATAATTTAACATCGTAAGAGTGTTTTATGAGTCATAGTCAAGACGTAACCGTGAAAATATTTTAGTACTGCTAATTTTGACATAAGAAATTTATAAATATTAGAAAATATTATTTTATGAAAATAAGTTTCAAAAATAATTTTATTATAGTATTGGAAAAATTATTTTACTAGAAAAGTCATTTTTGGACTTATAATGTTTTTTAGAACATCAAACGTCGGACAATTCCGATAATATTTACAGTAGGATTACTAAACACGGTAATATTAGTTAAAACAGAATTTGTCTAAAAGCAATATTTTCGGGTTCAAAATATTGATTTTTGAAAGAAAAAGAATTTTAAGTGATTTTGATGATTTCGTAAAACGAATTTCAAATGTAAAAGGAATTTTTGTAAAGTATTTTTATACAATGGGTCATTTCCGACAACTTGGATAAGTTAAGGAAATTTTGTTTTGGATTTGTGTTTCATAGAGCGAAAATATTGTTAAATTGACAAACGAACCTAGCCGCCGAGACGTTGGATCTAGTGTTCTTAAAGATATGGCCCGAGGCCCAAAAAGTGGAATAATGGACTAGAAGTTCTATAATCAGTGTATTGGTTTTGTGCACTAAAATCTACGTGTCTAAGACTGGTGCATCGGTCTAGATTCCGTGATTTGCACACTTTTGACTTAAGGTTAATTATGGTTTAATTGAGATATTAAACTTAGTAGATTAAGATAATGGGTTGTCGCGAAACTTTTTAGTAGAATAAAATGTTTTACATGCATCCCAAGGCAGACGTGCCATTGCATTGAACTTGAATGCTTGATAGCAAGTATTCATGCAGTTTGTTTCACTGTGCCTTGATGGATATACGACCACGTAGACCATGTGTTATAAGTAGTCACCACTTTGCGTTGATTTGGACTGTGGAATGGTCAATAGAACTTTGCCATATCGGGCATTGATTCTGCCTTAATTGGCAACTAGAGCCTGATCAGCTCATCCATTGGTTGATTGGAGCTCCGGAGATTAGGTATTAAAGTTAGTTGAGGAATATTGAAGTGTCATGGTTTTTAAACAACGATGATTGTCGGGTATGAAACCCTTTGATAAATATATTGTTTATCTTTGAATATTCATGTTAGATGGTATTTGAGAGTCGTGCATATGGTTATCGTTTTAAAATCCTTATATTGGAACTCACCCTTCCATATACATGTTCTCCTGTCTTTGCTATTATACCTTGGTACACGAATGCAGATGTTGCAGAAGAGTTCCTTAAGTCACTTGGAGACTTAAGTCCGGATTGCGGGAAAAGATGTGTTATCATAGGGATGATCACGAGGTCTTATCAGTGAGTGTCTTTTAGAGCGACCAGCTTAGGATTTCTTTTGGGTGCTATGTTTTGAGAAAGTCTGTGTAGGTATTTTGAAAACCTTTACATGTTTGGAAATTTGATTGTGAATTAGATGGTTATTATTATTGTGTTATGCACGTTATACTCAAAGTATTCAGAAGAAATTGTTTTACACCCAGATTTTATGACTTCAAATAAAGTAACTTTCCGAAAGCAACCAGCAAAATTCCTTTTAATTTATTTCCCCATGTGTTCGTATAGTAATGCCCAAGGGGGGTGTTACATCCCTATCAGTAGGAGACACGGAGAGTCAAGGAATATGTTGCGACAGCTTGCTAATCTTTGTAATTCTCCTTGGTGTGTGATTGAAGACTTCAATGATCTTATGTCCTTTAAGGACAAAAGAGGTCTCCATGTCCACCCAAACTGGTGTATCCGGGGTTTTAGAGATGCAGGACTTGTTGATATTCATTTAAATGGTTACCCGTACACTTGGTGGAAAAGTAGAGGCTCCGTTCGTGAAGTTGAAGAACGGTTGGACAGAGCTATGGTGAATCAACAATGGCTACTCTTATATCCAGACACCAAGCTGGATAATTTGGTTGCTCCAATTTCCGACCATTCTCCTATCCTTCTTACTTGCGACTATGTCCCTCCTAAACTCTACCACAAGAATTTTCGCTTTGAAAATGCATGGCTCTTAGAAGCTGGCCTGGATGATGTTGTTCGCGCGGCTTGGGAATTGTCTAGTGATGGTAATCTGGTTGATAAGATTAATACGTGCACTAATGCTCTTCAGTGATGGGGTGCTAAGATAAGACCTCAATTCAAAAATGATATCCATAAGTGTACTATCTAGTTGGAGGAAGCTAGGCACCGTGCAACTAATGACAATGATGATCAATATGATATTATTAGGGACCGTCTCATATCCCTTTTGGTTCAAGAAGAATATTACTGGAGTCAAAGAGCTAAAGCTCATTGACTTAAGGATGGGGATTAGAATACCGGGTTTTTTCATGCAGCCGCGACTATGAGGAAAAAGAAGAAAGAAATTGATAAGCTTACTGGGCCTAATGATGTTGTTGTGGAGGACCAGGTTGGTATCAAGGAGGTCACTCATGCTTATTTTGATGATCTTTTTAAGACAAAGGAGAGTGTGTATGAACCTGTTATTAGTGCTTTGGAGAGTAGGGTCAATCAGGAGGATAATAACATGCTCATGACGCCTCTTTGTATTGGTGAACTTGAAGCTGCTCTTAAACAAATGCATCCTAGGAAGTCCCTGGGCCCAGATGGTTTTAACTCTGCTTTCTATTCTCGGTTCTGGGATATTTATGGTCCAACTATTTTTGCTTCTTGTTGTGTTTGGTTGGATACTAGCGCTTTTTACCCCTCTATAAATGATACTCAGATTGTCTTAATTCTAAAGAAAATTGATCCTGGTTCAATGCAAGATTGGAGGCCTATATCTCTCTGTAACGTGGTGTGTAAGCTTCTATCTAAAGCTCTTACTAATAGACTCAGGAAGGTGCTTCCCAAATGTGTGTCTGAAATTCAATTGGCATTTATTCAAGTTGAGCCACGTATTTTTGGATGCACTTGTTTTGTTCATGATTTGTCTCCAGGTCATGATAAGCTTGCTGTTAGAGCCATCAAATGTTTCTTCCTTGGATATTCCATATTACAGAAAGGCTACCGCTGTTTCTCTCCAGTTCACAATCGTTATTATATCACTGCAGATGTAACCTTTTTTGAAGAAAAGTCATATTTCTCGCCCTCCATCGTTGAGTCTAATACTTTTCATGAAGTTTTTCATATTCCCTATCTTGGTCCATCACCTTTGCAGGAATCAGAGTCAACTGTCGATTCTTCTGTAGATATTCCTGTCAATCCTCCACCTGAACAAACTCAAAGATCACCCACCCTATATTGGCGTCGTCCACGAATTCCCAATACCAAACTTGAAGGTACTGAAAGACCAGTTGAATCATGTCCTACTTCAGCGGACAACCCGACTATGGACCTACCTAAGGATAATCATGACTTGCCCATTGCTCTTAGGAAAGGTACTCGGTCCACACATAATCCCCATCCTATTTATAACTTCTTAAGTTATCATCGTCTCTCTCCTTCTTACCATTCTTTTGTGTCTTCTTTATCTTATGTTACTCTTCCTAAAAATTTTTGTGAAGCACTTGATCATCCAGGATGGCGACAAGCCGGATGGAGACAAGCCATGATTGATGAAATGCAGTCTTTAGAGCATAATGGTACGTGAGAGTTAGTTCCTCTTCCTCCGGGCAAGAAACATGTTGGTTGTCGGTGGGTTTATGCTATAAAAGTTGGGGCCGATGGACAGATTGATCGTCTCAAAGCTCGATTGGTAGCCAAAGGTTATACCCAGATTTATGGCCTTGATTATGGAGATACTTTATCCCCTGTGGCTAAAATTACTTCTGTTCGACTATTTCTTGCCATAGCCGCCATCCGTCATTGACCACTGTACCAGTTGGATATTAAAAATGCATTCCTGCATGGAGAATTAGAAGAGGAGATTTATATGGAGCAACCACCTGGATTTGTTGCTCAGGGGGAGTCTAGCTTGGTTTGCAAACTACGACGGTCTCTTTATGGACTCAAACAATCCCCGCGAGCTTGGTTTGGAAAATTCAGCTCAGTTGTTCAAGCTTTTAGGATGAAACGTAGTGAGGCTGACCATTCAGTTTTTTACTGCCATACCTCTCCAGATAAATGTGTTTACTTGGTGGTCTATGTAGATGATATAGTCATCACGGGAAATGACCAAAAAAATTTTTTTGAGCTAAAGCAACACCTATTTAGTCACTTTCAGACAAAAGATTTGGGAAATCTAAAATACTTTCTTGGAATTGAAGTTGCTCAGTCAAAAGACGGGATTATCATCTCACAAAGGAAGTATGTGTTAGATATACTTAAAGAAACTGGTATGTTAGATTGTCAACCAGTTGATAGTCCTATGGATCCAAATAAAAAATTGCTACCCAACCAGGGGGAGCCTTATTCTGATCCAGAAAGATATCGTAGATTGGTTGGGAAGCTCATCTATCTCACTATTACAAGGCAGGATATTTCCTTTGCTGTTGGAGTGGTGAGTCAATTCATGCAGTCTCCTCATAATGATCATTGGGATGCAGTGATTCGAATTATGAGATACATTAAAAAGATACCAGGACAAGGACTACTTTATGAAGACAAAGGAAGCACTCAAGTAGTTGGATTTTGCAATGCAGATTGGGCAGGATCACCCATTGATAGACGTTTCACTTCAGGGTATTGTGTGTCTATTGGAGGAAACCTTGTCTCGTGGAAGAGTAAGAAACAAAATGTTGTTGCAAGGTCTAGTGCAGAGGCTGAATATAAAGCCATGGCGATAGCCACGTGTGAGCTCATTTGGATTAAACAACTTCTTCAAGAATTGAAGTTTGGAGATACTCAACAAATGAAGTTATATTGTGATAACCAAGCAGCCCTCCATATAGCCTCCAATCCAGTATTTCATGAGAGAACTAAACATATCGAGATCGATTGTCATTTTGTCCGAGAGAAAGTCCTTTCTAAAGAAGTCGTCACTGAATTTGTTAGCTATAATGATCAACTGGCAGACGTCTTTACAAAATCTCTAAGAGGACCAAGAATTCAAAATATTTGCTCCAAGCTTGGAGCATTTGATTTATATGCTCCAGCTTGAGGGGAACTGTTGATATTAGTTGGACGGTGTGGACGGTGTGAGATTAACTATGTTCCTAGGAATTAACTTAGCGTTCATTTCCTTGTAAATTGTATTTACTATTTAGTGTATATATATATCAAGTATGATGAATAAAAAAATTCATTCAAGTATTTCACAAATATTGTTGTCTAAATTGTGTCCAAGTTTTTCAATACAAGCAAACATCACATTACCTCTTTATTTTAGTTTCATTCAAACAACATCAACTGACCTCTTTTTTTTTTCTTTTTTTTATTTGTAAAAAATTAATTACTTAAATCTTCATACAAAAGAAGCATAGAGGAATTTTGAATATCAACCTATACATAAATACAAGTAATTTTGTGGATTACTAATCATACCTTTTAATATTATGTATTGCTATTTTAAAATATGAATATTATAAAATGAAATCTTTGACATGTTGAATGATCATTTGATGTGTCATCTTTCGGAGAGGGAAAAACTTACCATGGTTTTGATAGCCCTTGAATATATTGATAAACGAGATGATTTTCATATTCTTGAGTTTTTTAATTAACACATTTACTTTCTCGGGACTTCCAAATCATGAATTAAAACTCAAATTATTGTCCTCTTATGTTGTTGAGAGAAACATATAGATCAATCTTAAGGACTATCCAATGGTACTTGACTTATAATTTCTCAAATGGATAGTAGGTATAATTTAGAAGCAAAAGTGATATCACGAAGCAACATTTGCCAAAAGGTTTTTATTTCTAAATTTTCATTAACTCATTCTAATAACTAGATTCCTTTTAAATTTCAACATAGACACTTTCCTATTATTGTTTCTTTTGCAATCACAGGAAATAAAAATCAAGGAAAATCTCTTAAACACGTTAGAATTTATATTCCACAGCCAGATTTTTGTCATGGACAATTGTATCTTACAATGTCAAGATTTACCTTCCGTCACGATTGAAGTTACTTATATATAACAATGAATGTCATATTTCCAACACAACTCCAAATGTTATTTATAAAAAAGTTTACCAGCATTTAAGCTAAATAAGTTACTCTTAAATTATTAATTATATTTCTTGATTGCTTTGACCTATATCTTAATTTTATTATTTTCCGTTACCTTTTCCAAGAAATGAGCTTTTCACATTCTAATTTATTAATGTTATAGTTGAACATCTTCACATGTTGAACATCTTAATGTACAGGATATTTTCGTGTTTTTGAAACATGTATTACATTTTTCATTTTCAAGTATTAAATATTTGTATAGTTTTGTGAATAATGAGTTTGTGTATGAATTATATTTAAATTAGGATGTTTTGAAATAAATTTAGTAAAATGTATAAAATAATTTGTTTAGGGTGAAAAGAAATTTTTTTGGGACATGTGTAAATTTAATTGCCAATTTGGCGGTTGAAGTTTCTGACAATGTATATCATTTAAACTCTTAAAAAAATGTCATTACAAATTTAATGTTACAAAATTTTTGTAGTATTGTTTTAAAATTTATATTGAATATAAAAACAGGATAGTTACTAATTTAATTGAATCTAAAATCATGTTATTCCCAAATTGATGCGTAAAATTAAATATTAAATCAGTTCTAATTATTTGATTTAATAGTTTGATTGAAATTACTTGATAATATAAATAGTGATTTGTAATTTAGTGAGCTTTGTCAAAAAACAAGTTAAGATGAAATTTATTATATAATGAATTACATAAGTTGTGACTTGAAACTAATCTTATTAGGCAGTATGGTTTCATGATTCGCCGTTTGATGTAAAAAAATTAATAAAAAATCAATTCTACAGATTACTACTACATACCCATAAATAAAATTAACATCAACATGTATACATTAAACATAATCACCGTCAATATAAAATTTTAATAACATTAAACATAATCGCCGAAAGAACCCCCGGATCGTGGCGGTGATCCCCTCGTGAAAGAACGTCCACTTCCTGTCTCTTTTAGAGACAAAGTACTTGGAGAAAAGGTGCTTGCACCAAGAGAGAAAGTAGATTTAATTGAAAAGGAGGTGATTAGGAAGGATCTCATCAATGGTAACCGTTTAATGCCAATGTTCTACGTTCAGAAAGAAACAATTGAAGAGTTAAGTATTCCGTGGAAGGATGCGTTGGTCATCAAGTTGCTAGGTAAAACCCTTGGTTACAATATAATGAAGACAAACTTGCTTCTGTATGGAAGATCCAAGGGAGTGGTTTTGATATCATGGATGTGGGGAATGGCTTCTTCATGGTAAAATTTGAGGCCGAGGAGGATAGAACCAAGGTGATCAACGGAGGACCGTGGTTGATCTTTGACCACATTATGTCTATCAAGATATGGACACCCCAGTTTGTGGCGGATCATGCCGTCATAGACAAAACTCTTGTATGGGTTCGTATCCCTAGTTTAAATGTGTTGTTCTTTGATGAGAGTTTCATTCTGGCTATCGCTTCTGATATAGAAAAACCGATTAAGGTAGACCTCCATACCCTTCGTGTGGCAAGAGGAAGATTTGCTAGAGTTTGTGTGGAGGTTGATCCGAACCAACCAGTGGTAGGCAAGGTTGGAGTCAATGATCAATGGTGTATTGTTGAGTATAAAGGCCTCCACTTAATTTACGCCCATTGTGGCTGCTATGGCCATCTCCTCAAAGACTGTCCGGTGAAACCTAAGGTGCAGGTGCAGGTTCAGGCAGAAGCGTAGGCCAGGGAAGGAAGGGTGAAAGCTGGGGATTCTGTTAAGGAAGGATCAGAAAGTCAGGGGATAAATCCTGAAAAATCCTCTAATGGGTTAGATAAGGATATGGAGATTACAGCAGATGCGCTACATGGTGATTGGCTGGTGGTTAAGAGAAAAAAAGGAGCACAAAAACGGGTAATCAGATCGCAAAGAATAAGGGATTACAAAATCAAAAACAAAATCTTGGTTTTGATGTCCTTAATGAGAGATACGTGGAGATGCTATTGCAACAAAGTTCTTTAACTGGTAACAAATTCAACGCCATTAATAGCAATGATCTGGGTAAATCAGGAAAAGTAAATACTCATAAAATGAGTAATGAAGCGCTTGCTAAAGATGTGGGCAAAAATCATCAAGATTTAAATGATGGGGACCAATCAAATAAATTCTGGAATAAACAAAAGACGAGAAGGCATGACTAAGGGCATGGGGCATCAATTAAGAGTGGGCCAACTACAAATGATAAAAGCAATGTAGGGGCGAGCACATCTCGGGGGATGAACCAAAAAGGTGTGTCAAAAGGGAAATCTCCTATGCATGCAACTGCAACTGAAAAAGAACCCATGCAATACAAGTTTGGTCCTTACGTGAACCATCAGCAGGCTACGATGAAGTTGGACAAGAGTAAACAATGAAACCTTGACCCGGATATTAAAACAGCCATGAATATTGAACAAATTGGACCTAACCATTTTAGATTTATTGAGGAACCTCCTGATACGTCAGAGTCCATAATGCATGATGAAGTTTTAGAATCCGAGGTGGAGGAATTTGTGCCAGAGACTCAATAGGTCAAAGAAGTTGAGATGCAAGGAAACTCACAATAATAGCATCATGCAAGCTATTTTGTGCCCATTTTTAATATCCTTTTTCTCAAAAAAAAAATATCATGATGATGCAATTTAATAATATTTCCATTCTCTCCTGGAATATTAGGGGAGCAAATAATAGCAAAGCCAAGAGGCATCTGAAAGTCATCATTAGAAAAGTGAGCCCAACTTTTTTAGTGACTATGGACACTCATATCCCTTTTGAGCATACTAAGTTATTCTGGCAACAAGCTGGCTACATCCCAGTGGCTATTGTTGAAGCTGATGGTCATGTTGGTGGCCTTTGGGTTCTGATGCAAAGTTGTAGTAATTTTTCTGTTACTGTTTTGGACATTTGCAATTATGGCATTACTTTCAATATTATTTCAGGAAGCAGTTCTTGGAGGTGTTGATAAGCCTCTGGCTTATCCAGTTTTATAACTAGTAAGACTATGGTTTATGTGCTAATTATTCGAGTTCAATCTCGTTTTCACCCAAATTTGGATTTAATTGTCCTCAAAGTAACATTTTGAGTCTCTTGAGTAGTTTTAGGATATTTTAGCTAATTTTGAGTCAAATAAAGCATTTACTGCTATTTTATAGTTTCAGGTTAAAGGGAAGCATTTCGAGTCAAGGGAATGAAGAAAACAGTGGAAATTGCCATTCTGGAGATACTCGCCACGCTAGCCTGAAGACTAGAAGAGCAGCAACAGTCATTGTTTTTGTCTCGCCTCATGAGAGGCTGCCCGCCTCGCGAATCCTGAAGACCCTGGAGGACAGAGACCATCACGGCCTAGCCGTGATGAAGGTCACGGCCGTGACAGACTGGAAATTGAAGTCTTGCCTCGCGAAACATCCTCTCGCCTCGCGAGAGTCCAATTTGAAAGCGCGCCATTTTTAATATGCGCGTCGCGAGAGGCTGCTCGCCTCACGAGCTCGCGCAGATTCTGAACTCTATATATTGCTGTTTTAGGGCAGAAACAAAAACTCTTGGTTACCCACTGGTTTTGTAGCGTTTTGGGACGAATTCTTGTCTTTCTGGAGCTGCGTCTCCCAAGTTCTTTTTCTTTTGTACAATGGTGATTATGTTCGATTGTTTATGCATTGTTACGAGCATGAGGAACTAATCCCCTCGTCTAAGGGATCGATGAAACCACCCATGGCGGTGTAGCGTTCAATGTGATGTATGTTTCTCTCCCTTTTCTCAATTAATGTTTTCCAATTCTGAATTTGTTGCGTTGATCATATGCATGCGTGATTGACTAGTTAAACATGTTGAGGCTTAGTAGGCAATTCGTGTTTTAGAACTTGAATTGGGAACATTGATCGAATATTGCACGAGAGTGAATAGGAGATCGGTGCAACCTTATAGGAACCAGATTTAATAGAGTTTGATGATTGGGTTATGAGACCTAGTAAGTAATTAATTCAATCTTTGAATACGTCCTATTGAGCACGACAGTGGATTTAGGAGAATTTGGGGGTCCTGGTTGACATTGTAATTGAACTTAGGGAAGGAATCATCATCACTTGGGTACTATGCATGATTGGGTAGGTGGATTTGAGACCTTAGATATTTTAATTTCAGATTTTAATACATTAGCTTTATTTGATTCGTAAATTTGAATTGTGATCCTATACTCTCTCCCTCTCCTCAACCACTTTCCTTACTTGACCAAACGTATCTACTTTCTCGCGAATTGGTAGAATTGGTAGCCCAATCCCTGAGTTCGACCTCGGTAAATTCTTACCGTGTTTTTATTACTTACGACGACCCGGTACACTTGCCGGTGACTCAACAGGTGTACAGGTCTTTATGCTAGTCCCATTCCCGTAAATCGTCCTGGGTTTTGGCAGCATCTAAAAAAGATCCATGATAACAACACTTCGCCTTGGGTTCTCATTGGTGATTTTAATGAAGTCCTATACTCGAGTGATCAACGGGGTGGTAATTTTATTCAGACTAGAGTGGATGCTTTTGCTCAGGTCCTAGATTATTGTGGTTTGGTTGACTTAGACATAGTTGGAGGTCGGTTTACTTGGTATCGAAATTTTAGGGGTAACAGAGTTATCTCAAAGAAACTGGACAGAGGTATAGCTAATTTGAGTTTGCGTTTGGCTTTTCCGGAGGCTTTTGTTGAAGTTCTATGTCGTTTTCATTCTGATTATAACCCAATCCTTCTTAGGTGTGGCGGTGATAAGCCTCTGGCTTATCTAGTTTTATAACTAGATAGACTATGGTTTTTGTGCAAATTATTCGAGTTCAATCTCGTTTTCGCCCAAATTTGCCATGTTTTGTTCCTAAGTAGACTTTGACTCGTTCTAGGTAATTTTTGTAGTTTTTAGTCTATTTTGAATAGAATTACGCTTTTTGTTTCTTTTTATTGTTTCAGGTTAGAAGTGAAGCTCCGAGAGTCAAGGAAAGTCAAGAAACAGTGGAAATTTCCATTCTGGAGATACTCGCCTCGCGAAAGTATTATCGCCCCGCGAGCCTGAAGACCAGCTGAGCAGCAACAATCATCAATTCTGTCTCGCCTCGCGAGTCACCATCTCACCTCGCGAACCTGAAGGCCTGACTGTGCCAGAGAAGTCATCCTTTCGGTTTCGCCTCGCCAATCACAGTTCGCCTCGCGATCATTCAAACTCAGGATGGAGCCAAAACTGAAATCCGCCCCGCGAGAGGATTATCGCCTCGCGAGAGTCCAAATTGGATGCGTGCCAATTTTAATGTTCGCCTCGCGAGCGAGCGCAGAATCAGAACTCTATATATTGCTGTTTCAGATCAGAAGGGGGGAATATAGAGTAGTTTTAGGATCTGAATCCTAGTAGTTTTTCCACTGTATAGAGTAGCGTTTAGGCCAGTTTCTTATCTCTTTGGAGCTGCGTCTCCCTTTTTCTTTTTCTTATTTTGCTATGGAGGCTATGTCCGATTGTTTGTCTATGAGCATGAGGAACTAATCCCCTCGTCTGAGGGAACAATGAAGCCACCCATGGCAGTGTAGATTCGATGTGATGTATGTCTTTCTCCCTTTTTCTCAATTAATGTTTTCCAATTCTAATTTGATTGTGTTGATCATATGCATGCGTGATTGACTTGTTAACGTTGATGAGGCTTAGTCAGCGATTCGCGTTTAGAACTTGAATTGGGATCATCGATCGAATATTGCACGAGAGTGAGTAGGAGATCGGTGCAACCTTATAGTGAACAAGAATTAATAGAGTTTCATGATTAGGATTATGAGACCTAGTAAGTAATTAATCCAATCATCGAATACGTCCTATTGAGCACGACAGTGGATATAGGAGAATTTGGGGGTCCCGGTTGACATTGTAATTGAACTTAGGGAGGAATTCATCATCACTTGGGTATGCATGATTGGGTAGGTGGATTTGTGACCTTGGACATTTTAATTTCAGATTTTTAGTTAATTACTTTATTAGATTTGTTAATTTGAATTACAATCCTATCTTCTCTCTCAACCACTTTCTGTTACTTGACCAACGTATCTAATTTCCCGCGAATTGGTAGAATTGGTACCCCAATCCTTGTGTTCGACCTCGGTAAATTCTTACCATGTTATTTTATTACTTGCGACGACCCGGTACACTTGCCGGTGACTCAACAAGTTTTTGGCGCCGTTGCCGGGGATTGGCACAACCAATTTTCCTAATTTTTAGGGAGGTTTGATTATTTGGTTAAGTTATTTTTATTTTTGTTTTTATTTTTATTTTTATTTTTATTTTTATTTTTATTTTTATTTACTATTATCTCTCTCTACTTCTTTGATTCCACTTGGTCTTGCCTTGTTTTATATGCGAGGTACACGAGGGAATGCTTCCGGGTAGCGAATATTGTAATGGAGACCATGACACTTGGAGCTGTCCGTTCTACTTCTCTCAAGAATATGTGGACTCATGCCATAATTTCTATGACAGCGTGCCCCAGAACAACTATCAGAGTCAGAATCAGTATTGGGGTGATATGAGGGAAGACCATCCGGGTTTCGCTTGGAGTAATGCTGACGATGATCTAGCTTGGCAACCACAACCTCAACAGAATGGTGGAAGACAACCTTGGGAGTTGGCTCTTGAGAGGACAAATGCGGCAATTGATAATTTGGCAATCTATACAGACACAACATTTGAGAAAGCGAATGCGGCAATAGAGAAGTTGGGTCAGCTCGCAAAGCAACTAGATGAGCGTCTCCCAGGAATTTTCCAAGGTGATACCGAGAACCACCCTAAGAACCAATGAGATGCCATAACAACTAGAAGCAGTGGGGTGTTGGGATCTAACTGGGATGCAATTAGTTCTCAGTGAGTTGAGGAAGACAAGGCCCCAGAACAACCACATGTTGAGGAAGAGCAACCTGAGAAAGAGGAATTGACAAGTGACAAGGCCCCAGAACAACCACATGTTGAGGAAGAGCAACCTAAGGAAGAGGAGTTGGCAAGGGACAAGGCACCGGAGCAAGAGGGGAGAGTTCAAAATGCAGATAAAGTGGTAGTGGATTTCACCATGCTTGCCAAGCAACCTGAAATTACTGCATTGGATAACTATGTTGGCTTACATGCATGTGTGGACATTGGTAAGTTAGACCCTCCCACTTGTCTGGCACACTTCCTCGAGAAAACACCATTTGACCCGAGAGGAAGTGAGTTCATAATTGCAGAGGTCAAAGAAGTTTGCACACTCAGGCTAGGTGGAATTATGGATAGAGTCGTATTGCTTCTGCAAGGGCCACTTCACAAACCATGGGATCCGGGTGGAGGATCTCACATGATGAGCGTCTCTTGGCCCTTGTGCCACAGGCTATGGGATCCAGGTGGATGCTTCTTAATAAGTCAGGCTCGGGACGTTAAACAAGCGCTACTTGGGAGGCAACCCAAGCTAGGTATCCTTTATTTTAGTTTCTGTCATTTTCATATATATATATATATATATATATATATATATATATATATATATATATATATATATATATATAAAGCTTGATTCGCCACGCGAATCCACAGTGGCCACGCGAGACAGAAGCCCTGAATCTCAGAGGCTTGCTCACGTTTCTGTCTCACATCGCGAGGGCTGCTTTCGCCTTGCGATTCTGGGCATCATCATCTGTTGAAATTCCAGATTCGCCTCGCGAGATACTGCTCGCCTCACTATTCTGGAAAGTGTGAATAACAAAATTCCAGATTCACCTCGCGAGTAATCTTTCGCCTCGCGAATCTGCACTTAAGGTTTTAATTTGCAGGAGTTCTTCCAGGATTCTATGCAACAGAAGGGAGCCCGTGAGACCAATTGGATGAGGAGGCAACCATGGAAACTTGATCAGGGAGCACCCTCTCCTCTCCTCACTTTTGTTTTTGTTTTTGTTTTGTTTTTGTTGGTCACTCTTGAATAATTTGAGAAGATCAAGAGTTTGTGTATGAAGTGTGTCGGCAAGCTTGTTGGATCTTAATTAAATTTAGCATAGATTGATTGCATGAATTATTTTGTCCATTGATGATTTCCCCCTAGGTTCTGAAATTAGAAAAGTTGATCCCATGTGAAAAATTGAAAACTGAACTTTGAGAATTTTATTGTGATTACTTGATTTATGATAAGTTTGGGGTGAGGGGGTGCACACACTAGGAATTGTATCTCGGTCAAACAATTTGCAAAAATGTCCAGGTGAGGATTTGAGCCTCCAACTTTGTTTTTGATTGTGTGAATCACTTTTAAGTTGCACTTTCCCGGATTTGCTTGAATCTCTTCATGGTTTGCATGTTTATGTGTTGCATCAAATGATTTAGGAAATTTTCTTTGAAATAGCTACTTGGCCTAAAAAGAACCATCCCGAATGCATGTTCCCTAGTTAGCCACATGGAGCCTAATTAGCCTATTGTTTCTTGATGACCCTATACTATAAGCCAAACTCTGGAAAAAAACCATGTTAACCCAATCTTAGGATTAGGAGAGCATGGACACTTAGCAAGAGAAAGGTTGTGAGAAACTAAGTTTGGGGTGGCTACAAGGTGGTGTGTCATATTGGGGTGAGAAAAAGAAAAATAATGGTTGAAACCCAAGGCAAAAAAAAAAAAATTGCCAAAAGAAAAAGGGCAAAACAGAAAAAATAGCAAGGAAATGGGCTGTGGTCACACGACCCAAAAATAAAAATGGAAAAGGAATTTGAGTGGAAGATGTGTCAAATGCTCATGCTCTCTTAGTTCCTAGGGACTTAAGCCTAGTATCCTTGAATATCCTACCCTCAGCCAGGCCCCATTACAACCTTTATAAGACCTTCTGATGTTGCATGCATGTTTTCGTGGGAACTATTGTTGAGATGAAAATCAAATTCGTGGGAAGTGCTCTTGAGATGTGAAATTGAGTGAAAAGTTGATAGCCTAGACGAATTTGAGCGAATGAGTGAAATTTTACATACCCTTGTGAGGAAGGCAATTGTTTGAAATTGGTGATCTTCCTTTTGTGTGTGACTCTGAACCTCAACTTAGATTAATGATTGCATGAATGATGAAGTTCTCAATTGTTTAAAGTAAATGAATGTGGGGATTACATTGATGCAAGGGGGAAAATCACTGGAGAAAAACTGTTTTGCTAAAATTGCATGAAATTTGTGCGAAATCGATTGAATCCCTTAAACATGCCAAGTCTTGAGTCCTTTTTGAGTTTTAGCTTGCTTGGGGACAAGCAAGGTTTAAGTTTGGGGTGTTTTGATAAGCCTCTAGCTTATCTAGTTTTATAACTAGATAGACTGTGGTTTTTGTGCAAATTATTCGAGTTCAATCTCGTTTTCGCCCAAATTTGCCATGTTTTGTTCCTAAGTAGACTTTGACTCGTTCTAGGTAATTTTTGTAGTTTTTAGTCTATTTTGAATAGAATTACGGTTTTTGTTTCTTTTTATTGTTTCAGGTTAGAAGTGAAGCTCCGAGAGTCAAGGAAAGTCAAGAAACAGTGGAAATTTCCATTCCGGAGATACTCGCCTCGCGAAAGTATTATCGCCCCGCGAGCTTGAAGACCAGCTGAGCAGCAACAATCATCAATTCTGTCTCGCCTCACGAGTCACTATCTCACCTCGCGAACCTGAAGGCCTGACTGTCCCAGAGAAGTCATCCTTTCGGTCTCGCCTCGCCAATCACAGTTCGCCTCGCGATCATTCAAACTCAGGATGGAGCCAAAACTGAAATTCGCCCCGCGAGAGGATTATCGCCTCGCGAGAGTCCAAATTGGATGCGCGCCAATTTTAATGTTCGCCTCGCGAGCGAGCGCAGAATCAAAACTCTATATATTGCTGTTTCAGATCAGAAGGGGGGAATATAGAGTAGTTTTAGGATCCGAATCCTAGTAGTTTTTCCACTGTATAGAGTAGCGTTTAGGCCAGTTTCTTGTCTCTTTGGAGCTGCGTCTCCCTTTTTCTTTTTCTTATTTTGCTATGGAGGCTATGTCCGATTGTTTGTCTATGAGCATGAGGAACTAATCCCCTCGTCTGAGGGAACAATGAAGCCACCCATGGCAGTGTAGATTCGATGTGATGTATATCTTTCTCCCTTTTTCTCAATTAATGTTTTCCAATTCTGATTTGATTGTGTTGATCATATGCATGCGTGATTGACTTGTTAACGTTGATGAGGCTTAGTCAGCGATTCGCGTTTAGAACTTGAATTGGGATCATCGATCGAATATTGCACGAGAGTGAGTTGGAGATCGGTGCAACCTTATAGTGAACAAGAATTAATAGAGTTTGATGATTAGGATTATGAGACCTAGTAAGTAATTAATCCAATCATCGAATACGTCCTATTGAGCACGATAGTGGATATAGGAGAATTTGGGGTTCCCGGTTGACATTGTAATTGAACTTAGGGAGGAATTCATCATCACTTGGGTATGCATGATTGGGTAGGTGGATTTGTGACCTTGGACATTTTAATTTCAGATTTTTAGTTAATTATTTTATTAGATTTGTTAATTTGAATTACAATCCTATCTTCTCTCTCAACCACTTTCTGTTACTTGACCAACGTATCTAATTTCCCGCGATTTGTATAATTGGTACCCCAATCCTTGTGTTCGACCTCGGTAAATTCTTACCGTGTTATTTTATTACTTGAGACGACCCGGTACACTTGCCGGTGACTCAACAGGCGGCCTTCCTCAAGCTAGAGGGTCGCACCCCTTCAGGTTTGAAGCAGCCTGGATTGTTCATGATTAATATCTGAAAGTGGTGGAAGAGGCTTGGTAGGCCAGAAAAGATAGATCTTTGGAAGCTTTATCAAAGGTTAGGGAGGACTCTATTACGTTTAATCATGAAGTGTTTGGAAACATTTTTAAGAAGAAGAGCGCCATCGAAGCCCGTTTGAAAGGTATTCAAAAGAAGCTTGAAACAGTGGTACCAGAAATCAAGAGAAAAATGGGCTAAGTTGGGAGACAAAAACACTGGTTTATTCCATGCTCAAACAGTTATTAGGCGAAAGAGAAACACAATTCATGGGCTAACTCTCCCTAATGGTATTTGGGTGGCTGATGATGTTATCTTACAAGAAGAAGCACAAAAATATTTCCAATCCCTTCACTACAAAAAAAAAAGGTTGTTTAGCGACCGAAAATAGTGACCAAATTTTTTGGTTGCTTTTTGCGACCGAAATGGCGACCGATTGTAGGATCTACATGAAAGACAGATTAGAGTTAATACTGCTACCGAAATAGCGACAGGAATAGAGCGTAGCAAAGTTATCGGTCGCTATTTCAGTCGCTAAATAAAGGAACTTAAAAGTCAGAAATTTTATGCCTTTTTAGCGACCGAAATGGCGACCGAATTAAACGCAACGATTAAATTGTATTTACATTTGCGACCGATATTAATTCGGTCGCTAAACGGCGCGTAAAAAAAATTAAAACAGCGCGTGTTAGCGACCGATTTAAAAATCCGTCGCTAAATTTATGAATTCAAATTTCAAATTAACTCATTTAGCAACCGATTTTGTATTTAAGTGATTGGTGACTGATTATTTCGGTCTCCAAATTATAAATCCCTAAAGTCATGAAATCTTTCCCTTCTTCCGCATTTCTGCCATATCTTCCACCCTCACCCATTTTCTCTCCCTCGCCTCGTCAGGCCGCCAGTCACCATCGCCACCACCGCAGTGCGCACCACCACCGCCATCTCCGGTAAGCCTTCGTCCTCCTCCTCCTCTTCTTCCATCTCTTCCTCCCCTCTTCCTCCCCTCTCTTCCCTTCCCCTCTTCCTGCTCTCTTTTTAATTCCCCCCCCCCCCTCCGTTTCAGTGCTTCGACCAATACTCCGGCTACCAGCACGCAGCCCTCCGGTCACCACGCGCAGAGCTCCTCCTACCCTCTTCTCTCCTCATTTTGTGCATTCCCTGCTCTGCCTTGAGGTAACCATGGACTCTCTATGTATCATTTTTTATTTTGCTTCATTGTTTCATTTCAAAAATTTTGTGGATTGTATGTATTTCATTGCTTTATTGCTTACTACTGAGAAGAGTTACTTGTGTATTTCATGTGAGTTGTGAGTTGTGATGATCATTTGTTTTCATGTGTCATTATTTAATCACTCCTATTAGGATTAGGAAGCTCTCATTAAGAAAGCACGAGAAATATGTTTTTGTAACTTTTTTTTGAATGCATTGAAATATCAAAAGTCAAGACAGTGAGATTAGAATTGATGTTTACTTGAGCCACATAATGCCATTGCTTCCTGTGAGACTGCGAAACATAAACAGGTTTTGGTTTTTTGTTGATTGTTGACGTGTTGTATAATTTAAACTTTAAAGCCTCAAAGCACCCACCTGCATTGGCCGTGAAACTTGAATCCATTAGCATATTTAACTGATGAGATAAAGATAACAGTGAGAACTAGGATTAGTGTAACTGTACCAATTTAATGTTTGAAACTTAATCTGAGAACCCTTCTGGTTTGCTTCTTGTTGATTTAGCTATGAAATTACCTTCCATTTCAACATCTTAGTCTTTGATTTAGATTCAGTTCTGCTTTGTGAAATGCATCTAAATTGGTTAGTGAGGATGTGTGCTATGGATTTTCAATTTGTTTTGTGCTAGGTGTCTACAATTTCAAACATGGATAGTTCATGGCTATAGTTCAAACAAATGACCAATACTGAGGCAGTTGTTTGAAGACCATTCTTGTTTAACATGTCCAGTAACAAGATTGTCCCTGTGTTAATGACGTGTTTTCTATTAAATATGGCACTTGTAATTTCTGGTCTATTTATCTTTCCATATCTTGGCTGAATTTATGTCTTTGAAAGCTGTTCATTGTTCTGTTATATGCCTCAGGGAATATCTCAGAATAGTATGATCTATAGACTCTGTGATGCAACTGTTTACTTGTTGTGAATAATTTCATATTGTATTGTGTATGCATTCTGATTGTATTGTATTTTGATTCATTTGGAATCCATGAATTTGTTGGTTCTTGTCTGAATCTGTTTCAAAAATTTCAAAAGAGGGTTTTAGGGATTTCATGTTCTTGTTCACTTCTCTGTAAACAAAAAAAAATATTCTTTGTTGGAGTATGAAATGATCTAAAAACATTATTGTAGCTTGTAATTCCAAGAGAGCTTTTCACTCATTTTGAATCGGATTCATTTGGTAATTCTACTTATCTCTTTTCTGTTTGATGATGTAAATTTATTGAAGGCTAGTTCTTATATCTGAGCATGTTCATACATTTGGATTGCTATGAAGAATAGTTTATTCTCTTTAAAATAAAAATCTTTCAATAACAATGAATCGATGTAATTAGAATAATTTGATATGTATTTGTTGATAACTTGTTTGGAAATGATTATGGAATCATATTTGTATATATTTACATTGTAAGCATTGGAATGAATTGACAAAGTGTTATTAGTTCGTAAATGGCATGACTTTGTTGTTGTTACTAAGATCATTATTCATTTACTAATTTAAAGTCCATGAGCTTAAGAAAGTCTCTTCTTGAAGCCAACAAAAGCGAGTCTCTTAGATAATGAAGGATTAAGTATAGGGTTAGATAAAATGAAGGGCTAGGCACAGTTTGCCAGGCACATGCATGACGTGCCGTCATCATTCAAACATTATTCACATTAGAAAGCAGCTCTATACACAATATTATGAAAGCAACTCTGGTTTTCTACTCATTTGTTTCACTAGGAAATGGAGCTTTCCAGAAATAGTTGTTGATGACCATCCTTACTAGGTTATCTAGGCACTTCCGGTAGGAAAAGTCCTCTCTGTGACAATCCTTCAAAACGACGTAAAAGCATCTACTTTCCTGAAAACTACTATGTTTGCTAATCTGTAAAGTTCCATGTGAAGTTGCATTTCTTTGTTCTATTTTAACATGCTAGTATGCTACATGGATCTTTCCATCTTTTCTTATTATCACTTGATGAAGTTTAGACATATGACTTGTTTTCCTTATCGTTTTATCAGAAAATGGATCCGACTAAATGTTTTGAGACAACCATCCATATAGACCAGGTACAGTATCTCATCAACTTAAGAATAACGATCGGATTCACGTAATGATGGTTAAGGAATAAACTAATCATTTACTAAATTGTTCTTGTGTATTTGCAGGATTTGATTTCAATCCCGCGATCATTCTACCGTCGTTGGGGACAACAAATACCGAATGTTGTGACTATTGAAGACAAAAGCGGAAATCTGTTCAATGGGAATATAGTAATCCACGAGGATCGCCCATATTTTGCAACAGATACAAATGGTATCAGGGAGTTGTATTTGTTGTCCACTGGTGCATTGGCAAAGTTTAAGTACCTTGGGGGTTCTCGCTCCTACATGTTCATCCCTTTGGAAGATTGATGAGTTTTGATATTTTGATTAGTACTTATTGACTGTGGTGTGTTTTTATGTTTTGATCGTTAATTAGTACATTGTTAAACTTTTTTTTATAAACAATTATTAAACTTGCATTAATTAATGTATATGTTTTCTTGATCATATTGACTGTGGTATTTTGGATCGTTAGTACATCATATTTACGTTTTCTATTTATTCAAAAAAAATATTGGTGTATTTTGTTTATATCAAATTAAAAATCAATGGGGTAATAGTTGAAAAACAAAATTTGGTCGGTAGGATTAAGTTACAGGAAAATTTTTATTAAAAAAATCAAAATTTGCGAACGAAATAGCGACCGAATATCGGTCACCAAATTAGGTTAGCTGAGCATGAGACCAACTATACGGCGACCGAAATATATAATTTTGTGACCGAAATATCGGTCACAAATTTGCGACCGAAATACAAGTTCAGCCGCTAAACATTTAGCCACCAGGGTTTCTGCTACCCCCTTAATTCGGTCGCTAAATAATATAGCAACCGAATTATCATGTTTAGAGACCGAAATCTTCGGTCGCTAAATAGGTTTTTTTTGTAGTGCTTTTTTGCGCCCATTTTATGCCCAATCAAGTGCATTTTGAGGTTTCCAGAGTTCCTTCCTTGAATAATAAGATTGCATCAAGCTTATGAATCATGTGTCTCAAGATGAGGTTTCTAAAGCCCTCAACATGATGAAACCTTATAAGGCCCCAGGCCCGGATGGATTCCAACCAATATTTTTTAAGCAATACTGGCACGTTGTGGTGGATGACATTTGGAGGTTAGTGAGCCAAGCTTTTACTACTGGTTATTTTAATCCTTCCTTGTCTGAGACTTTGGTTGCTCTTATTCCAAAGGTAGATAATCCAGGTAATTTTAAAGAGTTTCCCCCAATTAGCCTATGTAATACTATTTATAAAATTATTACAAAAGTTCTTGTCAATAGAATTCGCCCTCTTCTAAATGATATCATTGGGCCTTTTCAAAGTAGTTTCTTGCCTAGAAGGGGTATTTCTGATAATGCTATTATTCTGCAAGAGATCATTCATAGTATTCACGAATCTAAAAAGAAGAATGATGATGTGGCTTATAAGATAGATCTTGAGAATGCCTATGATAATGTGGATTGGAATTTTTTAAAAAATTACTCGATTGATTTCGGGTTCCCTCCCATCACGATCAAGTTAATTATGCATTGTGTTACGCCCTCATCTCTTTCTATTTTGTGGAATGGTAAAAGACTTCCTAATTTTACCCCTACAAGCTAGGCCTTAGCCAAGGGGATCCTCTATCGCCCTATTTGTTTGTTCTTTGCATGAAGAAATTATCTCTTGCTATTTTGGATGCGATTAACAATAAAAAGTGGCTTCCTATAAAGACATCCAAGAATGGGCCAAATTTATCTCACTTATTATTTGCAGATGATGTGCTCCTTTTCACTAAGGTAAAAAGTTCTCAAGCTAGACTCATTGCTACTATGTTTGAGGACTTTAGCAAGGCTTCGGGGTTAAAGGTGAGTTTAATGAAACCTAGAGCTTTCTATTCCAAAGGTATCTCTAGAGCAAAAATTGATAAATTCACTATGATTTCTGGAATTTGAAGTACTCCCAATCTTTGGAAATATTTGGGCTTCCCTATGTTTAAAGGTAGAGCGAGGAAAGAAGATTTTGATTTTATTATTGAAAAAATACAGTCTAGACTTGCTTCTTGGAAACATAGGTTTTTAAATAAGGCAGGGAGATTGGCCCTTGCAGGAGCGGTTCTATCCTCTTTGTCCTCCTATTACATGCAAGTATATTGGCTCCCTCAAGGTACCTGTAATATGATTGACCGTATAACTAGGGATTTTATCTGGAAAGGTACCTCTGATAAAGGCTTAAATCTTGTTAACTGGCATAAGGTCACGAGACCGAAGAAGTTATGAGGTTTGGGTTTGCGAACGGCCAGGGAAGTAAATCTTTCTTTATTGGGGATGTTGGTATGGGATATTCAATATAAAACCCACAAGTACGTGAAGCAGAATTTGATTTTGGATGATAGAAAAAACCGAGGGTCCTACGTGTGGAACTTACTTTATAAGACCAAGGATGTTTTTAAATAGGGATACACGCTTAGGGTGGGAGATGGTTCCTTCTTTTTGGTACTCTTCTTGGACTAAACTGGGTCCCCTTTGCGAGCATGTGTTCTTCGTTGACATCCAAGCCACTGGCCAAAAAAAATAATGAAGTATGCGTGAATGACCATATCCGTTTTGAATTGTTGGCCACCATTCTCCCCGAGCATGTGAAGGATGCGATCGGGAACACCAAGCTTCACTTAAGTTCCCAGGTTAGTGATGTGATGATATGGGGTGAAAATGTAAATGGTGAGTACTCTACAAGGTCAGGCATGACTTGGATTTTGAGAAAGAGAGTGGAGGTTCAGTATGGTTCCTCTTGGAGTTGGATTTGGAAACTTAAGTCTCCGGAAAACATTAAGTTTCTGATCTGGTTAGGCTGCCATGGTGCAACTCCTACCCTGGACGTGATCTACCATAGAGGCATGCATGGTTCGAATATTTGCAAGAGATGTACTGGAGCAGTGGAAACATTCCTTCATATTCTGCGCGACTGTCCTTATTCCAGAAGAATTTGGATGTCGCTAGGCTTTAGAGATGATAAGTTTTTCCTTCATATGGATGTGCATGAGTGGCTCAAGGTGAATGCTACTGGACCCTATATGTTCCTTTTTCTTGCAGGTTTATGGTGGGCTTGGAGAACCAGGAATGCGCAAAGTATTAATGAGGAGACCATTTCCCTCTAGAAGGTTAACTCGGAAATCTTCTTGCTTGTAGTTGTGCTCCATAACTGCTTCTCGGATCATACCAGTGTGCGCAATTCAGAAGCCTGGGTAAAGTGGAATAGGTTGGAAGTTGATGGGTATATTATGAATGTGGATGGCAGCTGCTTCGAGGACATAGGGAGGTCAGGGTTTGGAGGTGTAATTCGTAGTCATGACGGTGGCTAGGTTTCGGGCTTTGCGGGCTCAACTGGTGTATCCGAGATCTTGCATGTAGAGATATCCGCTCTGTACCATGGGCTGCAATATGCTTGGAATCTTGGTCTTCGTCAGATTACAATTTACACCGATGCTATGAATGTTATTCTTTTAATCACAAATCCTATCCCTCCCATGCATAAATATGCATCTCTACTAATGGATATAAATAGTTTGCTTCAAAGACATTGGTTTGTTCGAGTGGAGCATACTCTGAGAGAAGGGAACAACTGCGTTTATTTTTTGCCTAAGTTAGGTGCTAATCAAGAAGAGGCTTGGATGATTTTTTCTTCCCCACCACAGGATCTTGGCAGCTACCTTGCAGCTGATATGGCCGACATATAATTTTTAAGATTGAAATTTTTATTTCTTTTTTCTTTATGTTTTCCCTTCCTTTACCAAAACAAAATGTCGATTAAGAGAATAAAAAGGGGGTCATTGAAAATGTAACCTTTAAAAATAATTCATACCATTGAATTAAAGACCTAAGGGTGTAAGTTTGAAACTAAATGTCAATTAAGGCTATAAGATTCCTCGGTAGCTACTGTAACGGACAAAATCACTCATGAGGTAAAGGTCCATTAAGGGTGTAAGATTAAAACTACTGTAACGGAAGAGCACCATTTTGGCAAAAACTCGTACCAACAATTTATGATTACTATAAGAGCAGTACTCTTGCAATGCCATCGTTTCTGATTATTTTGTCTTTTTAATCTTTGATATTAGTATCTTTACATATATTGCTAAGACTAACAATTTGACCACTATAGAAACTGATAGGAGAGATGATTGAGAACCGCGCATCAGGTAGAGAAGCGTTCAACAACGGCGCATCAGGTAGATAACGGCGTATTAGTTGCAGAAAAATGGTGAAGGTTAGACCTATATTTTTATCTCTGCTTATGAGAGTTATGTTTTTCTCTCTATTTGTGAGAGTGTATCTTTATGGATAAGGAAGATTAAGGAATTGTGTTTTGATACTGCAAATAATCAAGAGGTGAATGGTGTGTGATGTCCAGTTCGTTACTAATGAGGTTAATCAATTTTTATTGACGGGTTCTGGTTCTCAAGCCTGCCAGAAGCCATAAGTATCCTTATTTGGAACTGTGTAACCTGTGTGCAGTTTCTATCCACAAATACCTCGTTTGGTGTTATTGACCAAATACGTTTTATCGTTTTCTCTTTTTACTTTTATTTTTTTTAGTTTATGCAAATAAAGTCGAGGACAATTGGCAGTCCATTGAACCGTTCTTGCAGGTAGCTCTAATCATCGACTTCGATCACAATTTACGTGATGAGGAAGGATATTCCTTCAAAGCAAAATTTTATAATTACTCTCCTAGGTCTCCTTCAAGAGGACCAAACTAATTATAGGACTGTTATTTCAAATTGTAGGAGTCTTTTATCATATTATGTTAACAACTCTTTGGTAGAGTTTCATAGGAGGAAAGTTCATGTAGTTGTTCATACTTTGTTAGGGGTGTCTACATATATTACTATTATTCAAATTCACGATGATGTTACCAGATGTATTGCGTTCTTCATTATTAATAAAATTGCTTAACTTTTCTTTTGTAAAAAAAAAAACAATTTGACCACTATCACAATTAGAGTAAAAATAGGAGTGTTAAATAAAAGGCATATACAATTTTGTATAGACTCTAAATTAAAAATGCATCACAGGGAATATATTTTTTGGTCCAGGATATAACAATTGCTAAATTAATTTAATTGAATATTAAATAAAGGTTGATACTAATTCAATTGATGGTTAAGTCGGGTTAGTTACTAATTAAAAAATTTATGATTTGAATCATCAAGAAAGAATAGTTGCTTTCCCCAAAAGTAAATCAAGACAGAATTGAACTTTTTATTTTTTAAAATCTTATATGAATTGTTTATTAAATTATTTACTTGGATTAAATTACTAATTTAAATGGGCATTGATAATTTAGCGAGATTTTTATTAAATATTATAATTTGAAATCATTCATATATTTGACTAAGAGTTTTTTTTGTTTAAACTTTAGAATAGTTTGTATAAAATTGATTAAGTTTAGAAGTTATTTTATATTTGATTTTAATTAATAACATAATTCTTTACATTGTGTGCCATCATTGGATCCTTTATAGTCAGAACTAATTAAACTATTTTTGTATAAGTTATATCGAACATTTTAATTTATATTTTAAAGAATAATAGTTGCATAAATTTCCTATATTTTATAAGTTAGTTTACATAGATTACACTTATCTAAAAAAGAAAATTGGGTATGTGACCTGAAAAATTAAAATGACATATATTAGGTATGGTAAAAAAAATTTAAATAAGACTAATCTCAAAATTTTAAAATTTAGACAAACAAAAAGTCACTACAACACAATCTCATCAAACAACTTAATGATAAATTTAGAGCTATTTAAATAAACCAATTAAAAAGGAGGTAATTTATAAAATGATAAATTATGACAGTTTGAAGAATTTAAAAGGTCCAGTCAAAATGCTAATTAAAAAGGCAAATTAGTGCCAATTATCAAAAATCATTTATGAATTTCAATAAACGCCAATTAATGATGCGAACTTCAAAACTAAATAACATTTAAGGCAATAAAAAATTGTTACCAAAATGAAACCTAAAAGAACAAATGAGAGCGCATAGATTATTTTTTGGTGGATAAAAGGGGGATTTTCAGTTTTATATATATATATATATATATATATATATGTATGTATGTATGTATGTATGTATGTATGTATGTATGTATGTATGTGTGTGTGAAGAAGAGGAACCCATATGAAGTGAAATTCAAATTATATAAACCAATTTTTTAATCCATATGATGAAGGTTTGTCAAAAAAAAAATTTCCATATGATGAAGGAACAAAAATAAAAGTAAAGAAATTTGTGATATATACCAAAACAGTGTTTATTTCAGAAAATAGAACCCTAGACTTTCTTCTTTTCATATATATAAAGATGAGCAAGTGAACCGTTGTTTTTATGCAGAGATCGCCAAAGTTTATAGCACTCACGTTTTCTATATTACAAAGATCACCAAAGTTTAAAAAACATCTATTCCATCAGCTATGTGCAAAGCAAACCAACAACTGAATGATATATAAATCAACTAACATGATTGAACAATAGAAACCGGCAAATAACATGGTAAACACACCCAATATGTGAAATGCATAAACATTTCAAGGGTTAAATTGAAAAATAAAAGATGTATCCAAATAAATTAACTGAGATTTTCAAATATGCCTCACCAGTCAGATCTTTTGAAACCACTACATTTCTAAAATTTGAAGAAAATTTATGATAGCGCGAAGCAATTACTCCAGAATTCTTGTCATCATGAGTAAAGAAAGATGACTTGTAACACTTGCATAGCATAAGCCCAAGAGAATTGAAACAAAAAAAAAACATATATATCAATAGTTCAATTCTCAAATTTCAGAAAATAAAAATATGTGGACTTCCAACCCAAGAGAATTGAAACATAAAAAAAGCATATATATCAATAATTGAATTCTCAAATTTTAGAAAATTAAAATGTGGACTGCAAGATGAAACAAAAGAAAGGGATGAGGCATTGCATTCGTAAAGAAGACATTGTTTCCCTATTTGATAAGCATGGCTTAATAGAACGTAATGAAGAAAACTATTTCAACCAATGTTATTATGCATGTCAAAATGAAAAATATTTTTACACTCAACAATCGAAGAGGCATGATTAAAAAGGGAGGAAAAAAAGCATTTTATTCATAGAAGAAAACGTAGAGGTTGACGAAAAAAGTGAAACCCCTAATCAATAACAAGAGAAGTGTAAGCAACAATTTCTCTAACACACTTTTTCCAACACACTCTCTTCTATTGATTGAAATTCATGTGGGTCTCACTAATTCATATGGGTCTCACTTAAATTTTGTAGGACCCAAATGAATTTCAACCAACAAGAGGGAGTGTGTTAGAAAGAATATGTTAGAGAGTGTGTTGCTAACATTTCTGTCAAGAACAATTACTATATCCATTTATCTATACTAACAGATAATGGTCAAGTTCTAAAAAAGGCAGTTTTTTGGTGTCAAATTTTTTATATTACAAAAATACCCTTAATAACTTTACAGTATATGGTAGTTTGACAAAATAATAAATCTGAATCAAATCAAGAATATAACTTCAGGGTGGGTTATCAAAAATTCAAATTGCAAGTTACAGAGATCAGAAATAATTCAAAATTAAAACGGTTTCAATCTCTGAAGTCGCAAAAAGATGGGAACCGCTGATTTTCTCTTCTTCCCTGTTTCTTCAAGTGCGCCTCCCTTTTTATTTCTTTTCTTCCTTCTTTATTAACATTTACTTCCCTGTCTTCCCTGTTTCATCAAAGGGATAAATGGGAAGGATATTCTTGATCAATCTTGAAGGAAACTACTATATATGCAGCCTGCAAGATGGTATCATTTACACGTGTTTTTTTCATCCAATTTCTCTTTCTCCTCAAACAAAGTTTTTTTTTCTTGCCTGAATATATGACAACACAACCATGCTCAGTGGCCAAAAAAGCTCCAACGACGGTAGATGAGATGAGGAGACGTCTGGATGAAAGTGGATGAATATGTGGCCGATGTGTAGGGGCTAATCGTGCAAGGGTATCGGAGTAAGTTGGCGACATGGCGAACAGTGGCTGCGAATCGAAGCAGAAGATGAAGTAGACTTTAGGGATGAAGGACCACTGCAGTTCAGATCTCTCAAGCATCAACGGGTACAACAACCTCACCGCCCCGCTCTCTATATGTATTTTCCCGAAACCCTTATTCTGATTCACCATCTTCTCGATCTTTTTTTAAAAAAAAATTGTTGGTTGTTGACATGGAAAGTGAAATGAAAATTATTAGAGGTTTTGGGAAGAAAGTGCAGGTGCTTGAACTTGATTGTGATTGTGAAACTGCAGATCCAGAAAATACTTGGAACAACTCACACTCAACCACCTTCTTCTGATTGTCACGTTTTTTTTTCGATTCTCAGGAAAGCAACCATGCCACTGTGATTGAAAATTTTTATTTGTTTGATGAATTATTGTGGATGAGGTTGTGTTTTTTATGTTTTGGTTGAGAATTGGCATAGAAATTACTTTTTCACGCCAACTGCAACAATCAGAGGAGTTTCTTTTTCACGAACTGATTTTGAGTGGAAGAAAGTGCATATGCTTGAACAAGGAATTTTTTCAACCCATTTAATTTGTATAATCGAAAGTTTCAGACATACTGAAGGAAAGAGAAGACAAAACCTAGAAAACAGAAAAAAAAAAGGAAGGGTTTTAATTGCATCATCATTAACCACTCTTTCAATGGTTGGGTATGTACGCTACTCACGCTTAATATCTTTGTTTATCAAACTTTATTTTTCTCTTGGTTTCCTGCTGAAACATCATAGGAGAAGTGAAACTAGAAGAACATGGTCTCTTTCGTTTTGGTTTTGATTATTCATTAAAACTATAATATTTATTAATAAATTAATATATTGTTATCATTAGAGTCAATTTTTTGTCCTCAATGGAAAATTTGTTACATATGAGCTTACTGATGAAAATTTGTTTTAAACCTTTAAGTGAAGTATTTGCTCTAGTTGCATAGGTAGAGTTTCCTATGTGCTTCATGTTTTAAATAATTTACAGATCTGCAAATGGTATTTTACGATCTATAGCCATAGTGCATGGTATTGGTTGAAATTGTATTTAGCAAGCTATAGTTCAATTTTAATTCTGTCATTTTCTTGCCCATTGTAGTGTTGCAGAATTTGAACAATATATGTTATGAAGATGGCAAGTAGCAAAGTTAACAGCTAAACAAGTGGCATCATATTTAAAAGTACATTCATGTGTCTTCTCTATTGTTTGCTTCAGAAATGCTTTCTTACTTGACAATATGACATATATTGTGTAATTTTAGGCTGAAGGAATAAAAATTCGAAAGACAAGATGATATACTGCTACTATTGCATCCTCTTGATGCCTTTTTTTTTAATATCATTTGTCATATCAAAACAGGTTACAGGGGAAACAATTGATAGTTGTATGACCCTTTTGAAATTTGCAGATATCTCTGTCAGTAAATAAGTTTGATACCATATACATGTTTAGGAGGAAATTAGGGTCCTTCATTTGTCTTATCCTAACGCACAATTGCTCAAAGCCAAAATAAAATTAATCATATGCTCATATTTAGTTTCTTAGGGATTATGCATAAATAACCCCCCGAGGTTTCAGATTTCTGGTTCTTATAATCCTTTCACTTTAATTGAGTTTTGGTCGATTGCAACCTTCGGTCCTTAATTGAATTGTTCACACGTCAATGCATGCTTACATGGCTAGCATCCTACACTTCAATGTGTATATGCTTTGTTTTACTTCCGATGGCCAGACTGCTTATGGAACCAAAAGTAAAATATCTTGCAGGCTACCACTAACCGAAATTAATTAAAAGTAATAATATCGAACAGTTATGTGACCCGATTTATACATAAGTTAGATAATGCCTCATGAACCTATCATGATCTTGCAAATTATATCAAACTCGGAGCCCCTCTTCCAACATATTAACCACAATATAATATATTGAAAATATATTACACATGAAACAAAGTGAAACCATGATTCATCCTCAAGGAGAAAGAAAGATGCAAATAAATGAAGATTAGAGAAACAACAAATTAGATTAAGACTTGGAGCCAGAGGAAAGGATTGGTTGAAAATGAAGTCAAGACAAAATACATATTAATTTTTTTTAATTAGGAAACCTAAAGCTAAAGTATCAAGCAACAGATGTCATGATATCACATTAAACTTAAAAAAGAAATGTTTTAACAATATAACTTAATTTTGATTGTTATCCAGGAAAATGCAAAAAGACCATGAAATTCAATCCATATGTAATCGCTCAATTAAGCCATATTCGAAGATGTCAAAGGCAAATGATATTTGTAACTAAATAATAATTTGTACCTTAGATTTATTTTTTATTTTTACATTTATTCAAAACATAAATATCGATTCAAAATACCTGACAGGAATAAGTGACAAGTAACATATTACATTCCAAGAACGTGGATAAAGATGAGTAAATACGTATATTATACTGTCATATTCTTATGCTCTCTCCACCAAAACTCGCCACAGGAGGTGGTGGAAGCTGTAAATACGTAAGTAACTAATCTTAAATTTAATTTAAGTTTTAATATCAGTTGTTTTTAGTTTATTAGACACATGATATATGAATTTGTTAATTGACATGATTATTTGTTTATGATAGCGCGTTGAAGGCGAGTAGCATAAGTTGTGCCAACGGGAGAAGTAGGACTTCTAAGGCTAAAGCAAATCCTGAATGGACCATCCTCAAGGTTTGGTAGTTTATTTATCAAATAATTAATATTATAATTACTAATTTATGTGTATATTTAACTGACATTGAAATTAATTTTGTTTGTAGTCTCGATTTCAACCTGACAGGTGGTCGTGCGGCTATTATGTGATGCTTCATAGGCTGAACATAGTCTCCGCATCTATTACGGGTGGATGGAAGAAGGTAATATTTAAACAACTTGTTAAATTATATATTATAGTTTTGGTGATGACTTGCGTTAATGTTATTGTTATTATTTGAACGTGTGTAGGCATTTAACGACCAATCGCCTCTTCAAGAAGATGATTTTAGAGACTTGAGGATGCACTTAGCTGAATTCTTCTTCAAGTATGCGGCTGAAAAAGAAATTGACAAGATACCTCCGCAATACTTAGATGAATAGTTTTTTTGTTAGACTTTAGAAACTAATTAATAACATGTATATATATATATATATATATATATATATATATATATATATATATATATATATCTTAGATTGGTAGTTATGTTTTTAGACAATAGAGACTAAAATTTTTATATATATATATATATATATATATATATATATATATATACTTGGAGATAGTTATGTTTTTCCTATACATGGGTTTTGGTTTTAAGTCCCCCCATTGTTCCTTTGTATATTTCTTTTCTTTTTGTTAATATTGAAATTTAAGGGTAGTGTTTGCAATTCTATAATGTGTGTGATATTCTGTGTTCTTGGGATATTTCTTGAATGCGAGGGATAGGCGAGGGGAGTGATATTTTAAAACTGAATTTAAAAAAAAAATCTATTAACGTCGTTGTATCAAAACAACCGGCGTTAATAGTATTTTATAAAATATACAGTACACTATTAACCTCAGTTTCAATAAACAACTGACGTTAAAATTAAAACATTTAACGTCAGTTCTTTAACACAACTGACGTTAGTTTTAACAAAATTAACGTCAGTTATGTTAAAGAACTGACGGTAATAGTTTTATTTTTAACGTCAGTGGTTTAAACAACCGACGTTAAAATATTAACTATTAACGCCACTTGTATTTACGTCGAGACAATATTCGGCGTATAAAATCAATTTTAACTCACGCAAAAAGCACTTATTGCACTAGTGGACTCTTCTCCGTATAGAACGTGAGTATAAAAAGCAGAGTTACTCACAGGCATGTGTTACTCACAGGCATGTGAGTTGTTATCCTTTTTACTCGTCTTTATTATATGGATTTATCCAACTTTACAATTTGACGTAATAATGTAAACACACATTATATACATCACTGTGTTAATAATATCATGGTACAAAAAAATGTAAAAATAAATAAGATACATATTTATTCTAATAAAAAACAAATCCAAGGTACCAAATATAATTTAGTAAGTGACTATTATTTGACCTCGATATCTCAGCATTTAGATTTATAAGGAGATTAAGTATGGATCGATTTTCAGTAGCTTTTTGCATTTCCCTGCATTACAAACAAAATAAATTTATAATGTTTTTTTTTTGTTAGATAAAAAGTAACAAAGCTTATAAATTAAAAAAAAAAACATAATTTACTTCTAATAGTCGCTTCCCTTATCACAATTCTCAAAGAATCTTCATACTTTTTATCATCTTTAATGTTTTTTTTAATAAACTACAAATGAAATAAAGAATGTAAGACTAAAATCTGGAACATTCATTATCATAATCATTCATAACAAATATATTGTATTATTAAAAGAACATATTAAATCCTCAAGTAAGATCATTTTTTGTTTCAAATGTATTGAGCTATCACGACTTCTTTTGATTGGTAATGTAGCTTCAAGTTTCCTAATAATTTTTAAAAAAAGATAGTATATTAATAAATTGTGGAAATAATAAGTCTTATTATATAGTAAATATGTATATTATCATATCAAATACAATACATAATACATTACCTTTCTAACCTTTGAACCCACAATTCTCTTTTTACCATGTTCCATAGCTGAGTCTTATCTGCTGTTACTGTGGAACCCCACCCAAAAGAGTATATCTTTAGATGATGTACCTGATTGTCAAAAGATTAGAATATCGATTTTTATACAACGGCATAATATGAAGTATTCTAATATAATTTTATAATTCACCTTTTTGTCAACTGGACATAAAGATGCGATTGATCGCTAAGCCTTCAATATTTTCCATAGTTTTTGAAAGTCGTGATCCTATCATTTTTTTAGTCGAAGTGTTAATAGATTGATATGAAAAAATGTTTAAACAAAAGTTGTTGACGTGAACCTACCTGCTTGTCACAGCACAGGCCCGAAATATTTGTCATCATCTCTTGCAATAAACGGTGGCTCTCCTTGAACTCTAGTTCAACTGTATATTTTAAATTTATAAGATGATTATTGGTTGTTCTGGGTAATATTAGTGTAATGCATTATATGTATAGACGATTTAATAAATTTAAAAATACAATACCAGAGTCTGAGATAACAAAATATCCTTGAAGACAACATTTCTGGTGAAGTGCCCATCTTCCCTTTCAATTTTTCCTTCTTTTATCAGGATTTTTGTGTCATTTTGAGATACGCCTCTTGATAATGCCACATATAATTGACCATGGCTGAACACATGTCGTGGAAGATAAATCCCAACATTGGGAATAGTTTGTCCCTGTGCCTTATTTATAGTTATTGTAAAACTCAGTTTAACAGGAAACTGCTTCCGAATAAGCACAAAGGGAAGTCTCGCGCTCTCAGTTGTCTTTAGTTTAATCCTGGGCAAGAAAGTTCTCCTTCCAGCATGGTTGCTTGTTATGATTTCTACATCCAGAGATTCATAAATACACCCCGACATAGTAATCGTGAACCATTACAGAGGCCAAATTTAGGGTCAATGTTTCATAACAACATCAGCGGTGTTCCTTTTTTTACCTTCAGAATGTGCGGTGGCAAACCACCTGGAGCAATGGAATTTAAGTATTCCTGTTGATATAAGTTTCTTGTGTCCCCTTCGACCTCATCAAAAGACAACAAACTTTGCTCTTCACCCGGGAAATGTTCGATAATAATGTCATTTAGTTTCAGAACATCCTCATTTTTTGGTGTTAGTATCGCTCTTTCTACCATATAAGATGCATCCCAACCATGATCTTCTAATTTGGGGAATGTTTGTTGTTTAAGTATACTTATCGAACTTTCTCCTTCCCATGGAATTGCAATTTGTTGGGGTACCCTCACCATATCATTATCCTTTGTAGGTTCAACACCATCTCCTATCCGCATAAGATAGTCGGCAAAATCTCGATCTTGTAATGCATGCATGTTTTGGCGTAGATGCAATACCTTTGTATTAGCCCATAGATGAGATTTAACGATACATGCAGAAATCGTCTGTGCCTTAGTCCCTTTTGGAACAACAGGAAGTACTTGGCGGAAATCCCCTCCCATAATCATCACTTCCCCCCCGAATGGAGCATCACAGTCAAGAATATCCTTCAAGGTGCGGTCTAATGCTTCTATAGCTTATCTACTTGTCATGGGTGCCTCGTCCTAAATGATTGTTGTTGTTTCTCTTATTAGCTTCACGAGATCAGATTGTTTACTTATTGAGCAAAAGGACCCTTCTTCTGCATTGATGGGTATCTTAAATCGGGAATGTGCCATCCTACCACCGGGTAATAATGTAGCTGCTATACCAGATGAGGCTATCGCTAAGACAATGTGTCCCAAATGTCTTAATTTTCCAATTAATGTGTGATAAATGAATGTCTTACCCGTTCCCCCTAGCCCATCCACAAAGAAAAAGCGACTCTGCTTACATTGGATAACATCCATAATGGTATTGTAAGCAAACAACTGGTCATCATTTAACTTCTCAACGAAGCTCAAATCTTCAATATGAACTTGGACCGATAGTTATTCCTGTATAACTCTTGGAACAGGATTACCTTCAGCGGTCTCTAATGATAATTCAGGCAAAGCATAATCTGTGATTTGTTTTCCATGTTGAAGTAATAGGTCATTCAAATCCCTTAATAGCATGTTAGTCAATGATGGCCCATTCACAGTGGATGTTGATGGATAGTCCTCTACCATGTGGGTGTAAAACTCATCCCACAGGCTTCTTACATCAGTTGGTTCAAAAAAGACTAATATAGTAGCAAACAATCTCCGTAAAGCATATGGTATTCATAGACCTGATGCTTAAAGTAAGCATTCGCGAAAATTGTTGTCTTGTTCTAAAAAGCCCCATTGCTTACTGCTTTTTGGAATGTGGTGTAGCATGTGTTGTTTCTTGTGAGCAAGTAATCCCAATCTGTTGGTCCTCTTATGAGATAATAATACACGCAAATAGAATTTCTCCTCGTCCAAGGTAACACCTGTATAGATTCGCCCAATAACTTTCCTTTGTATTCTTCGTCTGACCCATTCTTTATTTCCTTTTTCCTTCCATAAATAGTGTTCGGAATCTCCCCTACATATAACACCTTGCTTGTGGATCTCTCCGGTTCGAGGATAAAGAATTGTGTGAGCATTGTTATGGAGTTACGCACATCATTTAGTACATCATCGATTCTATGATTTGTGCACGCACTTGATGGTGATTTGGTAGGTGGATTTGTAATCTTTCAACACTTGGATACATTCGGTACATGGTGAATGAAAATATTCTCCATAACGCCTCTAGAGCACAAATCCATCTTGCATCAATATACTGCTTGACCTCATCCATATGAACCTCCATGGCAACTCGATCAGGACCTTTATAGACATATTTATATAGGTACCTGATACTCTTGATACTACTGCACACTTCAACATTTGTATGACAGTCATACTTTAACAGCAACCATGGGTTATATGGGACCATCCATTTATTATCTATAGATATATGTCTATTCAAAGTTCTTTGGACCATCATTCCGTCTTCTATACCGTGGATATGTGTCAATACCTTGTCGTGTCTCTTGGATGAACTCTTTTGGGAACCCCTTCTTACATTGGCCATCCTTCATACATGGTGATCTTGGATTCAGTCTACCGCACGGTCCATGAATCATGTGTTTTAGCACTGCGGTATGTAATTGTGGTTCTTCTTCAAATTTTGGTATTTCCGCTCTAACAACGCTATCATATTCTTCTTGGGTTCACGAATCTGTCATTAGGTTCCATGATCAGTAGCATATGCACGTGAGGCGATCCTCGTTTTTGGAATTCAGTTACATACATATAACTTTTGACCTTTCCTAAGACACCTTTTTTAATTATGTCATGCTTCAAATGCTCGAACTTTGAACGGAAGATTCTTGTCAGCAAGTCTGGATGATCTTGTGGAGTTTGAAATGGACCAAGTTCAGATGATATTTCGATCCATGAAGGATTGCATGTCATGGTAAGAAAAATATCAGGTTTGCCGTCGTGAAGCACAATAGCCATACCATCCTCATACCGTTGTGTCATGTCTCGACGGCTACCAATAAATGATGAAGACAATATGGTTCTCCGTCAGATATTTTCTACAAAGAGTAATAGTAAGTGTTGATGGTGTTTGATGTATTCGACATATATATTTGTATAAATGATTTTGATATATGCTATGAAGAGTACCTGTAGCAGTTTCTCCCATATGCAAAGCATATTGCAAGCCTTGATACAATTCAGAGCGAATTTTACTTTGGTGAGTTTGGACCCACCTTAACCTTGCTGCTTCGATCTTGACATAGTTGTCTACAACATATTGTTGTAGTAGTCATCCCGATTTTAGCAATATGGAATAATCATTGGAACGAATCTACAATCCATGAAACAATTAA